>JABUQX010117843.1:12500-31505 GCA_015478945.1 Trachelipus rathkii
TATGATGTTACGATTAGAATTTCGAGCATAATTCCAATAATTGTTATATATATATACACTTTTATGTTTTTATTCTTACAATGATTCACATCGTTGTCTATATAGACTACCCTTTACCTTTATGTTCTATATATCTTGTGAGATTCTATTATTGAGAGCTTTAAGATCTTTTAATATTTCATAAATTTAACTTATATTATTAAATAATTCACATTAATCATTACTATCATTAAATGAAGTTAATTATGATATACTGACTCATTATAATGACTCATATATGTAGATAGTATGCTAATAATTATTAACTACAGTATGCTAATTCACGTTAATGTCTATGATTAACTATTCACATGGCTCATAATTATTATTCAGCCCAATTAGGTATTGCTTAGGAATAATATGAATCAAGCTGTAAACTTGGAACCTGCCTCAGCATGTACCTAATTGAACACATAGTAAAAGAATAGTATCACCATTTAATTATTTACTTAAGTCATATAAGCATATTCCCTATAGCCTTACACTGAGGTGGATACTATATAGCGAGTGAGTTCTCTCTCTATACACGTACTCATAATTATTACCCTCCACTGTTATCTTTATATGAGAACCCATTGTGATTATAAATACATACTTATAAACAGTCACTATTTTCATCCGCACGTACCCCCATGCTTCTGATATATACTCACACTACAGTATAAACTAATATAATATATATACTTAGCCTCTAAATCGACGGATGCTTACTATCGGCATGATACACTTAAACTAATAATACACACCTAAGTAATCACGTCTTTCGCTCTCTCACCTGTGAGACTAGGTTCTCCATCCATTCAGTCTGCGCCTTCTCCTTCATGTCTCTTACGATATCTCATGTTTCATATCTCTCATGAGATATTAACATTGCCAGAAAGCCATTCTCCGACGTAATGGTTATGGACACGCCCTAGTCTTCTATATTGTAAAACACTCTCTTAGTATTTGTTGTTTCGCCCCTTTCAGTAGCACTTAAGTCATCTTTCTCGCTTTCCAATATAGGACCTCAAACTGGTTTCTCCTAGATGCATCTTTACGTAGTAAGGGTATCCTTGATGTGTCTAGGCGGCATAAGCACTACATCAGATCAACGATGTGAGAACCTAAGCAGGTTTAGTATTCTATATGCAATTAAGGGACAGTTGCTAGCTCTAGTCTCGCCATATTGTCATTACCATATGAGCGAAGAATATTCTTCAAATCATTGTCTCTTTGAATCTTGGCGGACGTTCTTCGGAAACACTCCAATCATCATTCGTTCCCTTGAACTACAGCTGATATTACACAATTTCACTAGAGGGAGTTCCGTGCCCAATATAGTGCGACCGTAGAGCCAGCATGTTACAAGTTATTTGTAGATGTGCGAGAAAAGTTACGTTCGCTAGTTAATTCAAATACCATATGACTATTAAATAGAAGAAACAATGAGGGGGTGGGAATTAGCTTTCTTGCTTTTACTGAGTACAAATACATTTCGAAAATTCTTTATATTATATTTTCAGGACGCTGAGCATCTATTATTTATTTTATAGCCTTTCCTTCTTTATTAATGTTTTAGTAACATGTGTGTTAACAATCCTGTTATATTTAATTAAGATTGAATTTAGATTTTCTCTATTGAAAATATGGCGGCTTCTTATTAAAACCTGATTTTTAAAATATGTTTATTTCACTTTTAATTAAATTTCTTCTCACCACTTCCTAAATAATTAAAATGCAGCTTGAATTCATTAAGCTCTCTACTAGACGATTTTCATTATCCTCTTCAAATCTTCTTTTCCAAGCCTTCTCTTGTTCTCATTTCTTTTCATCTTCCAAAAATATATATACATACTAAAAATATAATATATATTATATAAACATTTTATTTACTAAGCTGCATCTCTCTCTTCTCTCTCACATCTCTCTCTCTTCATCTTTCTCTCTCATGCTGTTCTCTCTCTATATATATAATATTTATATATATATTTTTTCATTTATTATTATATATACTATATATATATATAGATACTGGTATAATAATGTTATGGTACCTTTAGCCTATATGAAATATTGTTATTAATTGTATATATTTAATATCAGTTTCTGCCTGATTATAGTATTTTAGGTGGTTATATGCCGTGCTTATAAGGTAAAATAGCTAAATATTAATATATATATATAATTATTTTAGCTAGTGAGAGAGGATAAGGAGAGAGAGAGCCAGCAGAGATAGAAGAGAGCACGAGTACGCTTTAAAGTTAGGCTGGGCGCGGACTTCTACACTTCTTACTGTCATTGTATATTTAAATATAGTTATTTAATCTATTAATATATATCTTTATTATATACCTAGTTTGGAGTCATCTTATAATAGGACGGGAGGATGTATATATCATATGTATATACTTGGTTATTAATATACTATATAAATGTATACAAAGGAGCTATTAATATACGTATTAATAGTAAGCGGGTGGCCGTTGTGAAGTAGTATATTTAATCTAATATATAAATATTATTATATTATATATAGTTTTATTATTTTATTATTTCTTTTTTACTGGTTCTTTCATTGGGTGTATAGAGGCATTAATCGATCAATTTACATATAATCTTTCGTGTATTAGAATTCATTTATTAGTGATTGGCCGGTGATATAACGTTCTCTTGTATAATGATTCTATATTGTAATTCGTGATATTAAGTCATCATTAATTAACATATTATTGAAATTTATGGTTTTTTGGGTTTTTCTACGCAAGAGTAATTATTATTTTATCGATTAGTGGTAATTCTAATAGCGAGTATTGGGATATTATGTAGTAAGGACCAGGTCTTATTGATATTTATAATTGCTATCTCTATGTTCATATAGGTTTACAGGATGTTTTTACGTTGTAAGGGTTTGTTCCCGGTTATGTATTTGTGTTTAATTGATACCTTGCGTAGTGACTCTATTTCGGATGAGGAAGTCATAAGTTTTAGTATTTATTAGTCTATATTATTTTCTCGTTACAATGCTCACTCTTTTACTTTCATCACAATATAATGCCAAGATTTGTCATATTTATGTTTTCGTTAATACAATGGTTTCGTTTTTGCTGTGTTTGAGCATTTGGTTACATCTTTTATCTCCCTATACTCACACATGGAGGCATCCTATTTTTAAGTCTATTACATTACCTTAGTTTACTTTACCTTCTTATCATGTAATATTACATATATCCGGTCACATTAATAGTAAATATATCCATATACTTACCTTTGCATCCCACCTTCCTTACTATTGACTTATTTTCACAGCGAATAACGTTCAGATTGTTCATATTCAGGCCGTGACCGCCTTTTTACGAACCATAGCTTTCATATTCTCCACCTATATGATTTTCTCCGCACTCTTGCCGGCTCTTTTCCAGACCAAACATCCGACAGGCATCTTCTTTGCCTCCCGGTACGCACCTACCCAGCTTCCGACACACACATACATCATACACCCAATCCCACGAGTTATTTACTACCGACTTGTGAGCTCACACACCACTACCATTATCTGATTAACATATCACCTAATCCGGCGAGCGGCGATACTTTTTGCAAATACCCCACACACAACGAGTGCTAACGATGTACGCGTTGAATTTATACCCACCAGAGTCCCTGCACAAGACACAGGTAACACTCCAGACACTTTGTCCCTAATGCGAGACGTTATACTATCAGCATCGCCTGCACACTATGCAGTGATTTGAGGAAATGAGTTCTCCATCACCATACAAGGGTAAGAAGACAGAGTCTCGGAGCCACGAACTCGGGCTACTGCACATTGAGGAAATCTTATAGTCGATAACAAACTTCCAAACAAAGCGGAGCGTGGTCGAAGAAAACAAATGACTATGTAGAACGAAAAAGACAAGGGTTATCTTAAGATACGTTAAGGCTCTGTATCACCACTCACTCATTCAAAGCTATATTAACACATCTGCCCGTCAACAAGAGTAAAACATAATTTTCAACGAAGGATACGGTAGTCGAGTGCTAAGTAAGTAATTGATCGAATCGAAATAGCTAGCAGCTAATTTAAGTGAGACTCAAAAAAATATATACAATACATAAATTAGTATTAACAGTTGACTGATACAAAGCCTAATACGCTTGGAGAGCTAGCACTCTATCTGAAAGAAGGATAAGAGGAAATAACTGCGAAAGGGAATTAGGGAAAGATAGCGAAATAATGTGTAAACCAATACCATAATTTACGAAAAAATTCCTAGAAAAATACATACGATACCAGGACTGAATTCCGTAAACTACATCTTTTTAAGCAACATTGACTTAGTGTAGTGTATGTGAGAGAATAAACATTAAGATTAATTACTCATCCTGTTTAGCTTACAGAGAATAAAACTACAAGCTCAAGTATACGAAAGATTCACGATCGAGTAACATTCAAACTCATATGAATGTATGAGAATGGAGTATAATACAGAAGGCACGCGATACAACAAACACGAGGAAATAACATTAGATGCGAGGTGTTATCGATTCGTCTTTAACACTTGTTAGTGAATATAAAATTTAACATAATATTACTGATTGTAGTGTTAATTCAAATACAATTATAAAAGAACGAAACAAGACCTATAATAAATAGATAATTACTATGAAATAAGAATAGTCGACGTACTCCGCAGAAAATTTAAATAGTAATCCTGATGATGAGACTTTCATGACTCAACACAACAGGAATAACTCGTTGGATTTTGGAAACTCAAGTAGTTCCCGAGATACAGAGTTCTATGGTTATTCCACTTATTACAGTCTTTCTACATATCATACGGTTAATGTTATCCACACTCTTACCAAGCAAGCAACTCGTAAATATTACAGATAATTAGAAAACTTTAGTAATTGATGAAACTTAATATAAAAAAAAAAAAAATTCATTTTCCAATAAGTCTACATACCGAAAAAGATAATGACCACTTTCACCATCAAAGTTTTATGATTTAGTTCTTCAGAAAATATCAAATGCGGGTCAACTACACCTTAGTTCTCAAACCACCTTTCCGGCTTATGATCTAAAATCTAATTACCGGGCAACAAGTGAATAACACCTTTCGCCAATACTATACACCAACCTCACAAGAAGAACACTATTAAAGATGCTAAGGTAAAGCGTCTTTAATGGATATTTAGCATCTATGATATGACCAAAAGAAATGGTAAAGATATTTAGATAAGACAGAAATTCAAGAAAATATGTATAATAAGAAAAAAAATGAAAAGAACAAATACTTTAGATATAAATGAAAAAGACATTCAGGACCGTACATAGTAGTAAGTTAAACCTGAAAAAATAATATAGTACGTTTATACAATCAATAATATAATATATATTGAACGTCAAACCGCTATAAGATAAACATCAAACATCAATCAGTTAAACATCAAACATCAAAACAGTTAACATCCAAACGTATAAAACGCTTTTGTATGAACGAGTGTCTTATCCTAATGTAAAACGGAACGCAAAACGTTTGATGTTTAACTGTTTGATGTTTGATGTTAACTTGTTTAGTAATGTTTGATGTTTAACTGCTTGATGTTTTATTTTATATATTTCGTATCTGGTGGCTTCATCTAAAATTATTCTATGGAAGCTACTTAATATTAAGAAAAAATTCTAACCTAGTAAATATAAAGGAGAAACTTCATAAAATATTATTAAATGTAAAGAAATTCGGGTAGAACAAGATTATCATTAGTGAAAAGAAATCCATCTCTTTATTTTGAACTTTTTACCATAATCCTTGTAAGAGGCGATTAAGAACATTATAAAACTTCGATGAAAGAAAGATAATACTTCATACTCAGAACAAACAGCATAATCACTACCCTTCTAACTTCAAGTTAAAGTTTTAGCTATTTTGAAAGACGTATCAGCATCACCTAGCTCTCCTAAATATAAATTTACAAGTTAGGAAAAATAAGCGGAATAATTGAAGTAATTTTTTATCCTACATAAATATGAAACGTTCGGTATTAAATGACTGAGAAAGGAAGGTGATAATTTAAATTAGGGTAAACAAAGTAAAATTGATGGTAATAATTAATTGATTGATAAAACCCAATAGATTAGTAAATTCAACATTGAAGGTTCTAGCAGAGTACAGATTGTAAACCTTTTAATTTGTTAATAAAATTTCTGAAGATTGAGAAAGAAAGTTATTAAAGCAAGATTATGAATTTTGAGGTCAAACTAACATGCGTCTTTAGATGTACGATCTGGAAGCTACCTGTAAAATCGAATAAAGGGATGATAAAAAGTTTTAAACCAATATTACGAAATTGAATTAAATCTTGTGATTAAAAAATCAGAATAGTCAGATTAAGTATATACACCGATAGATAGCAGTGTTGGAGTATCTCTGAGAATATGTAGAGGGTACTGTGAATATCATGTAATGCGGATTTAAATTGTATCGCCTTTCAGATTAATGAGCTTCAGTATATACTATAGAGATTTTAGTATTTCAAGAAATAAATCGTTATCGTGATGTATTTAATGATTAACATAAATAAAATATAATGATAACAATATATAGATTAGGTATATAATAAAATTACAATCAAATAAATCTTTAAATAACTTATTTTCTCTATAATAAATGTAGCAGATGTATGTTTATGCTATACATCGATTTCAAATTAATTTTACCCTTGTTTAAAAGTTAGGAAAATGGTAAACACATGAAATAGACGTATTAATATAAATAAGACACGTATAGATTTCATGCTAATAGAGAAATACAAAAATAAAATAAGAGCTAAATTTTAGGATATGAAGTAATTAGTAAATTTTTGAAATATTATTTCCAATAGGAGCTTATGAGATCAAAGCGATTAATGTATATACATGCAAATTATTTTTTGGTGTGTGTGTGTGTTGAAATTAGTGTACTAATACTTGTAGTGGAGGAATGCAAAATTTTTCAGGGGAAAAAGTTCCTGTTTATTATGATAATCATGTGTATTCATGTTGGTAAGCCAAATTTTATAATTTCATTTTCAATGAAAAAGAGGATTTGGGAAATGAAGAATTTAAGTGAATGAATATGTAAAAGTGAATGAAACATGAAAGTGACACATCAGAAAAGAGAAGAAAAGACCTATTTCAAGAGGCGATGAGATATTATAGAAGATCCTCATTTATAAAAAAAAAACAAATTTTGTATAGTTTTTTTTTCCGATGTGTCTTGTGTCTCGGTTATTAGTAAATTGGTAGTAGAACTATTATACACGTAGACATATCTATCTGATATTTAAATTACCATCTATTGAATTTAATTCTCTTTGGCTTACTCGATTACATATATCATAATATCTTGTTATTACTTCAATAAGGTAACATAATTATGTTTTTAAAGAATTTGATAACAAGATTAACTTTATTATTACAATAACAAATAGGAAAACATTTTAAATATTGGAAAGGAAAGAAAAAATTCAATGATTCATAAAGATTTGAATATCAAGGAATATGAACTCTTAACTACAGAGTTGATTTATTAATACATCTAGTGATGTTATAGTTATCAGTTCAAAATCAGGGATTGCATTTTATCTCCGTTCTAGACGTTAATATTTTTTATATCGAGAAGGATTCTTATAAAAAAGAGAAGGATGGATCTATACTTCGAAAAGATAGATCAACCTGGAAACTGGAATGCGATCAGGACAAGATTATATATATAATTTAATCAAGGTAATAATGTATTTATTTTCAAGAGTTGAATATCCAACTGTTGGAAATAAAGTATGGAGAGACATAATATCCAAATCTGAAAAGCATCTATAGTATGAGAGGACTTTCTAACATATCCTCTCATTTTTAGACAAGTGTTATGGAAATTTTATGTGGTTCACCATCGCTTAATTGTGATACAAAGTATCGCTTCCAAATATTGATAATTTGATAATGAGAGACACAAATATTTATTTAAGAACTCATCGAGGAAATTTTAAGTGTAGCTATGTCGTTAGGTCCATATTACCTTGGATTTTGTCGAAAATCGTAAACCTATAAGAGGGACCGTACGAGTGGTATGCACGATACAGAAATTATAAATCAGCTTACATAAGGCCACAGGAGGAAATGAAGATCCATCAATATGATGTCTTAAGGGGCCCGGCCGTTAAAATCGTCAGGCTATTAAAAACAGACTTGATGCGTATTGTACTCTAAAGTTCCTGATGTGTAATAAAGATTTATTCTTAATCGAGAAATAGTAAGATGGAGAAATCCCGACTACGTACACACGCGGTACACCGTGAATATTCAACTAAAACTGTAAAGTAGATGCAGATGAGGAGAGAAATGAAGGTTTACTTTTAAATATTATTTTTTGAATAAATGTTTGAATCTATAGAAGTAAATCAGGACATACCATTCGATTCGGAGATTATTGTTACAAGCACGGACCGGATTGAGAACCTCGAGATTATAATTTTACTTTTTCATAGAAACAATTGTGATCAAATATGAATAGAGGTTATTGCAATCATTGTAATATAGATACCTTTTGTGCTCATTAAATAGCGAAAGATATCTCAGGAAAGAATACTTCGCTATTTGGTGAAAATTCTTTTACTGGGAAGGTTGAAGATACACTATTCTCCACAGCGGCGCATCGCAAGCATGATTCTCGCCGATTTTTAATTATCTCCGGGTACCTTCAAGACTTGTTCTCCCTCTTGTTTCTTCCACACTTTTCTCACGTACATCTCTTTATTCATGTAAGCCATGACCAGTAACTCGACATAACAATAACAAAAACAATTCAAAGATTAATTTAATGATTAATATATAAGCTTTTAAGAAAAATATATAAAACCCGGGAAAAAAGGTCCCGGCCTAGGCTTTTAAGATGATATATTAATAGATCGACTTGTGAACCCACAATCGAAGAAAATAAATGACTAATTGCGTTTTTTTAATTTTTTCTCAAATAAATGTGGTTTTTTTCATGTAGAAAATACAAAAATAAAATTTTCAAAGTTATTACAATAAAAGTATCATGCTTAGAGGTACATGCTCAGAAGATTTTATAGAGAAAATACTCAATTACTTCTAATAAAATATAAAATTATTAAAAAATATAAAAAGGAAAAAATTAATATAAAATTTATATATAATAACTTTTTTCTTTCTTAAATAAATGACGTCACAACGATATGAAGTATAAGACAGCGACGAGAAGTAAAGAGTCAAATAAAATCTTCTATATCATTTAGAACTAATCCAAAAAGAAAATATCCTTCTCCTAATCTAACTCAAAAGATAATTTTTAAAAAGCCTATACCATTTTAATTTAAAAATTAAGCATCTACTTTTAGAGTATCATATTACACTTCCACTTCATATTAATTCCAATGTTATTAGAGGCTGCAAGTGCATCGGTTTCTTGCTGGGAGCTAGCGTTATTGCTAAAGCACTGTATAATGATAAAAATTAGGGCACAAAACGCAGTTAGAAGAGCTAGTAAGGAATAAGAACTTCAAATAAAAAAAGAAAACAAATGGAAAGGTCTTTTTTTTTTAAAACCATATACCCTCGTCTGAAAATGGCGAGGGTTAATTTAAAACCATATAAGTGGCAAAAGGGTTGAAATCATCATTCGATGAAAGCGTGAGATCAATAGATCTTATGAAATACGTTAATGAATTTAAAAATCCAAACTTTAGAGGAATTAATCTGAGACGATGCTTGATCCAAAACATACAAAAAAATGGATCTGGAATCCTTAATTTGGATTTCAATTAGGTTAGAGCGGAACTCACTAGGACATGGTTGTTTAGTTAGTAATTAACTTTTATTGTATATTGATCGAGGTTCATTCGGGTTCACATCGATGAAGTTGAAAATTATAGTACACCTCGCCCGAATAAAGGCGAACCGGGGTATATGTGTCAAGTAGAGCGTATCGTAGAAAATAACTTAAAAAATAACTTGAATGAATAGGGGTTTATTTGCGGTTCATAATTTGATTGTTTTATATCGTAATTATTTACATTCGTGAAGTAACCGTATGGAAATTGGAAATTTAAACAATTTAACTCAAAATATCTACCAAATTTTTTCTCTCTCAGAATAAAATAGTGTTAATAACATTTGGTGAAGACTCTAACAAGAAATGGAGGCCCCAGGACCGCGAAAAGGAACCTGCCAGGACTCGAAGGACTCCAGGACTGTTCAGGAATTAATTAAATATATTAGAGAGGAAAGTAATTTTGTAATCGAAAAAATAAAGGCTGCCACCTGCGGCCTAATGCCGAGAAAAAACGACGTTATAAGAGTAATAAAAATTTATACAGATAATTTAGTCGAAACAGATAGCATAGAGTAAGAGAATTTTTTAATTTTTTTTTAGCTATAGAATTGAAATATGAAGAATTAACAAAGATGAATTACCAATCTGAGGTGTCATCCGAAATTCGGTGTAAGGGGTTCACCCAAATCTTGTGATATCATAATAAGTTCCTGTTAAAGATGGTTTGAAAAGTCTTAAAACGATGATATAACAGATTCAACTCTTCATGAAGAATTATACATTTAAAAACGGAACATATGTTCTTACGGAACAATAATTTTTAAAACAATTTCAAAATTAACTCAGGAAGTCCATTCGTATTCGGTTTGAAGAGGTGCCTACTAAGAAACTGGCTTTGTTATGCTTAATTGATGACATGTCAGTTATATTAACCTCGCAGATATAAATCAACATAGTATGATAAGTAATTGTTAATTTAACGGAAATGAAACCTTACTTTAGATCAAATATCAAGATGAATTGCTAAATGAGCACGAAAATCAAGAAGTTAATAATAAGCTTCTCTGCAATAGTGAAAGGAAAATATCAGATTATCAAAAACGTTGATACTAATAATGTAAAAATGTATGTTGTTAAAAAAGATCGGATAATAATTTATTATAAAAATATTTGTTAGGAGAAATGAAACCTTGAAGGTTGAGTTAAATTGAGATTGAGAATAAAAATTGATAATAATATATTTATGAACTTGGTTTCTTCAGCAAAAAGTGATTAGGAAATTGAAGAAAAAAATAAGAGATCGAAAAAGATTTTATGTAGGACGGTGAAACTTTCTCACAAGTAGTATATTTTTTATGTTTTGATATTGCCTTGATCCTGATATAAAAAGAAGACTATTGGAGAATTAATTTTTACCAATATCAATATAGCTTTTTTCTCTATATATAAATTAGTGTTAACAAATAGAGCTAATAAAATTTGAACTGTCAACTGGGTTTACGTGAAACACACAAAATACTTCTGAATGTACTTTTAAGTACAGTATATATATTTAACCCGGAAAATTATACAATAAATAATGGTCTCGATATTCCTTCTATTACTTCTGCAAGACTTTATTCAGTGATCTTATGTATCCTTTAATTACTTCTATTTCTACAACTTCTACTGTTTCTGCACTAGACTGATCAATAAATATTTTTTCATGAATGTGTTATTGTCATTACTTGCAATATATTGGTGGTGAATATCATCAAATTAATTTTTCATTAATACTTTTTTTTTTCTTATTATTTATATTAAATGATGTCTATCAAATCTTCTCAAAAATTAATGTGTTGACTATAGAATGAAAAATTTTGAAACAGAACTAATAACATTTAGAAACCTTTATAAGCAATAGGTTTTGATAATAGTTTTGGGTTAGATATAAATGATAAAATCATCGCTTTCTAACATTTGTAATAGTTTATTGTAACAAAAAATCCCCATCGTAAGAACGAAATAAGTTTTGAACTTGAGAGTGATTGAAGTATTTCCAGAACTGAATTAAAATAGTTATAAGAGATATTAAATATTTTATAATTTTTAAATAAATACTCATATCTAGATTTTTATACATGTTACTTGATCCCTCCATTTATTAAGTTTCTACATATTTTTCCCACATTCTTTTTGTAATTCCATATTAATGTAATTTCCCTTTTGCTAGAAAGGTTATGAAAATTTGATATATCGCATTTGACCTTACATAATTGCAGCAAATTTACAACAATGTTAAAATGAAACATTAAATATTTTTTTTTTGAACATTTTACTTCCAGATATGCTTGTTCAAATTCATCATTGAGATTTATTTGTTTTCATGAAATACTTCTTATAACCTCTTTAGTTACCTTTATTCAATCCAATTTTCTCGTAAATATATTCTTGATGAATATTTTAATGGTTTATCACTAATTTTTGCGAATTGAGTAAGCTTCAATATAATCACTTGAATATTTCTATAATTTTGATTTATTTTTAAAAAAAATTACATGATTTACAATTTTCGTTACTTCATGTTTGTGTAATGAACATACTATTTTCATATTTAATCGTATAGAATGCTTGTGTTTAAATGCAATTTTTATTTTCTGTATATATTTTAATAGCCTCAGTTTTTTTCAAGTTATTATTTTTGCATAGGATAGTGCAAAATTGCATCTAGGTAGTTGCAAATTGCACTATGGTAAGTGCAGAAATTGGCACTCGGTAGTTGCAATACTACGAGTGCAGATTTTCTCTTACAAAGACAATTGATAGTATTATACGCCGTCTAAGCATTGAGTATCGTTTAACTCACCCACTCCGGCTTACAAGACATTAAGTTAGAATAACTTGGAAGTCTTTTTATCTCGTTTTTCAAAGGTGTTCTTTTTTAAATTTTTTAAAAAAGATTGCGTCTAGGAATTCCGATCTCGCATACCTCCATACTCAGAAGTCTTTGCCGCTCAACCACTGAGCTTATGAGAGCAAATCGAGAGGAGTCTTCTTCGGAAAGTTATTATTTATATTATAATAAAAACAACCTTACAAGTAGTATGCAAAACGGGGAGCGAAGCGTCTACAAGCATATTTGCGACCGAAGGGGAGAAGGTGTGCTGGTAGCCGTTTTACATACTATTATATATATCATAATATATATATATTACATATATATATATTATTATAATTATATATATTATTTATAATATATTATAAATATATATATATATATATAATATAGATTATACTATATATATATATATTTATATATTATATATTAATATATATAATATAATACTATAATTATATATATAATATATAATATATATTAATTAATATATATATATAATATAAATAATATATTATATATTAATGTCATATATATATATAATATATATAATATAATATATATATCATATATATATATTATAATATATAATATATATATCATATATAGTATATAATACTATATATAATAATATATTTATATATATACTATATTATATTAATAATATATTATATATTATATTATATATACTATTATATATATATATAACATATATGATTTATATAATTATATATATATAATTATACTAGACATATTGTATAACACCTAGGAACCGACCGGGGCCCGGCCGGCCCGGCCGGCCCAGGCCAACCCGGCCTTTTTATGCGACTCCGGCCACCGGCCCGCTCGGCATGAAATTGAGGAAAAACCCGGGTTTCTACCCGGGGTTAACTGTAAATTTACACAAATAAATAGAGGGTTAAATCAAACCAAATAAAAAAATGTATTTTAATTCCATACTCCTTTGTATATATAATATCAGATGCAAAATATATAAACATTACTTAATATAATACAATGTTTTTTTTTTATATTATACTATATTTCAAATTAAATTTGAGGCCAAATTATCATTTTTCCGAGTTTAACATAAAAAAATTCGAAATTTGATATACTCCAAACAAAATCGGAACCAAAAGGGAAATAAAAATAAGAACTGCTGTCAAACTATTAATGTTTCAGCATATTATAAAGTAAATATATTCAAATAAATCATCTATTTTTCCAAAATATCTTTTCAAATTAATTTATTTAATTGAATTAAATATAAATTATATTTATATCATATATAATATATATATATAAGTATAATATATATTATATATAATAATATATATAATATATATATATATATTATATATAAATATATATATATATATATATATATAATAATAATATACTATATATATTATAACACTATATTATTATATAATATATATATATAATTTAATATATATATAATATATATATATATTATATAATATTATATAATATATATATATTATAATATATATATATACTTTAGATGAGGAAGCCTTGATTCTCTTTTTTAGTATATGCTTTACTGTCCTTGTCATTTTATAACTTATATGTACACAGAATAAAAAACATTGCTAAAGCACTTTTTTTTTTAATGAAATAAATTTTAAAAAGCAAGCTAATTTTCGTCCTGACACGCGAGACCTCTTCGGGCTAAAGGGACTGGATTTCTTTCTCTATCTTCAATCAGTTCATGTGTGTTTCAGTTGGTCTGCTATTTTCCTTCATGGGTTTCGTTTGAAATATTGTTGATGGTCTTTCAGATTTCCATTTTGTATAAAATCATTTAAAACTCACGCGGGATGCCTTATTATTGGTTACTATTATCAATGCAAGGATTCATGGATTTTGCGGATGGTCTCGTGTGATTGTATTTTGATCATCTTGTATACTTGTTGATATTGAATAGAGTGGCCTGTTGTTACCGCCTATGATTGTTAAGCTGAATTGTATGCTGTCCTTCGTGCAGGTCATACTGTATCGGTTTGACTTTTTCCTTTTCTTGCAAATCTATGGTTTCATATATATAATGTTTTTTGCAAGTATTGCAGGGGATGTTAATACTACTACAGTCTTGTTGGGGGAAGAATTTCTTTTCGTTTTGGTGGTATTGAAGAATGGTTCTTTTAAGGGGATGTATTGGTTGATGGATGAGGGTAATCATTTTTGGTAATATTTGTTTTAAAGAATATAATATGGTATATGAGGAATTGGTAAAAGGAAGTGTTGCTAATTTTCGGGGGAAAGGTGCTATTAACGTACTCTCTTATTCGCTTGTAAATGCTTTGTGATGAAAAATCAGGAATAAAGTGGATTTGAAAGTATTGGTGGTGTATTTGTTTTCTTGGTGCTAGAAGGGGGGAGAGCATACGTACCAAAGCCGGAGAAATGAGATGATTAAACAGCTAATTTTGTGTTTGGGGAATGATAAAATAGCAAATGTATATAGTTTGGTGCGAATGTTGGTTTCTATATAAAGTAAATTCAAGTGATTGTTATTCCCATGTGATTAAGGTATGCGAAGGAAGGGGGATGAGAGTTGTTGGAAGCATTTCCTATCGTGACTGAGTGAGGTGAATAGAGTCTATAATGTTTATCGGCAATCATAGGCGTTGGTGTTGTGAAGGTGAGGGAGACTAAAAATGTCAATCTACATATTAACTCCAAAACTATTGTTTATCAAAGGGTGGGGTAAAATAATGATTACAATTTCCTTATTAGTTTCCATATATATGTTACTCGATATGGGAAGACAGTGGGCGATCTCATACTCAGGCGAGTTTGTTTGTAAACATTTGCCAGTAAAATGTAAAGAAGTTATGTTTAATGAAGATTTTAATAGAGCCTGTTTTAATATATGAAACGGGAAGGCCAATCTTCATTTCAACATAACTATCTTTCATTTTAATGGCATATATAAAACAATCGGACTGAGTAGTGGGAATCCCCTACTGTCCCCCATAACTCCAGTAAAACATATATAGGAACTCAATAGAATTTTATCATATTTTTAAACCCACCTTTATAAAACAATAGTTTTTGGATTAGATATGTATAGATGACATTTTTTTTGTCTCCCTCCCTGCACAACACCAACCCTAAATGATGTTTCTAACTATATTAAACTCGTATTCATGCTGCAGTTCATATACGTAGCAAATGCCTTCCAACAACTCTATCCCTTCCTCATACATTAACTGATTTAGGAGGAAAATAAGGGCAAAGTTACCTATATAGATAGAAACTCAACATTTCGCACCAAACTATCTACATTGGTTATCTAAAATCATTCCAAAACACAAATTTAGCTGTTTCTGATCATCTCTATTACTCGTGCCTTTCGTATATGCTCTCCCGTTCTTCTCACAAGAAACTAAATACATCACAATACTTTCAAAAATCAGTTTACTATCCTGAGTTTTTCATCACAAAGCAATTTAACAAAAGCAAAAAAGAGGTACTATAGCACTTTCCAAAAATATCAAACACTCTTTTTTACCAATTCCTCAATTAACCTTATATTCGTTAAAACAAAATATTACCACAAAAAATAGTACCCTCATTCCATCAAAATAACACACCTTTAAAAAAAATGTCTCAAAACCCAAAACGAAGAAAATCTCCCCCAAAGTGTATATCATGCACATCCCTGCAATACTGCAATAAAACTATATACGGCTGAACCCATAGATTTTTCGCAAGAGAAGGAAAAAACTCAACATACCGAATGACCTGCACAAGGCCAGCACTAAATTTCAGATCTTAACAATGAGTCATAGCGTCGCATAAAGAGCCATTCATTCTTGCTGAATTTAAAAGATGGAACAGAATACATAACACACGAACATCGCAAAATCATGGAATCCTTTTGCATTTATAATAGTTCACAACTACAATAATCCATCGGGTGAAGTTAAGGATAGGATTTTATCAATAATTGGATATCTGAAAACATTCAAAATAAATTTCAACAACACATGAAGAAAATAGCAGACCGACTGAATCATATGCTGATTGAAGATCAAGAAAGAGAACCAATCCTTTAGCCTGAAAGGTCTCGCGTGTCGGGACGAAAATTTTAAATGTCTCCTTTAAATTTATTTCATTTAACAAAAAGTGTCTTAACAATGTTTTTAATTTGGTGTAACATTTAGTAAATAATGAAGTGGAAGTAGCAAATCTAAAAAAGAATCAAGGGCTTTCTCTCTAAAAGTAAATAATATCACTACCACAAAGTAGTTCTTAAATATATATATATTATATATATTATATAATATATTATATAATTATAATATAATAATTTATATATATATATATATATATATATATATATATATATATATTATATATAATTATAATATAATATCTATATTATAATATATCTTATTAATGTATACTATTATATTATATATATATAGTATAGATGTTTAATTAGTAAATTTTATACAGAATGGATTTTTCAAATAAAAGTTTCTTTAAATTTTGATTTAATTTTATTTAAGCGTAATCTAATCCTTGTTTAAAATCAAACTATACGAATTAACAAGAAATACCTCTTTTTAATTTTCATCTAAAGTTCTAAGACTTTCAGTGTTTTTGAATTACATTTCTAATTTTTTAGCTAACTCCCCGGCCCGGCCCGGCCCCGGCCCGGCCCGGCCCGGCCCAGGCCCCGGCCCCCGCCCCGGCAAAATTCCCGCCCCGGTCGTTCCCTAATGCCATATAGATGTTTTTTAAAATATGATGTTAAATTAGAAAAAAAATAGTAATTAAGAAAATCACGCACACACACACACATCAACACACACACGCACCACACATCACACATCGCACCACACACACACAACTCAACGACATCACAAAAAAAAGTACAATCACGAAAAATTTGTCATTTGTCACTAGCGACTTTCAAAATATTTTTGCCAAAAAATGTTTTTATAATCAAAAAAAGTTGTATAAAATTTCCATATAAAACCACCAAATTTCATATGCACACGAATATTTTTTAAGGAAACTAATTAAAGATATCACACTATGTCGTGATTTGTGGTATAATATTGAAATATTGCTTCGAACACCACGATAAACCCAATAAAAAGTTTTTAAATAAAGAGCATATACAGTAGAATGAGTTTTATGCTGGTAAAAGTTAAATTTGAACCTTCATGAACCTTTTTTTTCAGGCTCATTCCCAGATTCTTTTTTTTGCTAGTAGATCTTTCTTTGCTTTAACGGTTCTTAAACTACATATTTCATGAAAATAAATACCTTTTATTTTAGGGGTAAATGGCAATTTATTCCCATCGGTAATTAATTAATCATAAACCGGAAAGGGGTGAAACTAAAGAAGTTACCCGCATGATATCTCGAAAACTCAACGATAGGTAACATACCCAGAACACCTGATAACGATATATAGGAATCAGCGTTGAAATTTTTGTAATGGAACATTTGAATTTTTTTTTTTTTTTATATCTCCATAAACTTACGATAGGTACATCGAAACTAATTAACTATTAAATCAGCGTTAATGAATATTTAACTAAAATATAACTATTTAGATTTTAACTCAACAGAATACCCCATGGGTTAAAAACCGAAGAAATCTTAGAAGAGTCGGGGCATGGGGTTTATGAGGGCGATGGGGGGATGTCGGGGGGCCGGTCGTGTCTCTCGCCCGGTGTCTTCTCTGCTCCTGGGGGCGAACGACGGGGTAGGACTGATTCCCCCCCTCCGGGAGGTTCTCGCATACCCCGCTCTTTGGTTTTCGGGTGTCGCGGGGGTTCCTCTGCCCTCCCCTACGGGGTATGGAAAAGTCCCCCCTCTGTCCCACGTCGAGCTCGAGCCCCTAAAAAAATCTATACCCTACCGGATCAAATGGATTAGTTTTCTTCTACCTATCGGTGTTTTGGAGATATAAAAAAAAACTTTAAAAAAAATAATTTTTTTTCGATTTTTCCATGCAAATTTCAATACGCTGAATTTCCATATATGTTATCAGTTGTTTTGTAACCTACCTTGGTTTTCGAGATATCATGGGGGTATGAAGGTAACTTCTTTAGTTTGGCCCGGATATAACTTATATAACTTATATATATATATATATATATATAATATAAAACTATATATTATATATATGTAATATAATATATATATATATATATATATATATATATATATATTATATATATATATATATATATCAGGCCGTAGCCAGGAATTTTTTTCTGGGGGGGA
>JABUQX010117844.1:5000-17500 GCA_015478945.1 Trachelipus rathkii
TTAAAGAACAAAGAAAATTGATTTTAAATCGTAATTGAAATTTGCGTAATAGTTTATCACTTAAAAAAAAAAAAATAAAAAATCAAATTTTAACCTTCACCCAATTAGTCTATTCACGATATCACTTCATTTTTAACGAAACAGAGATGAGCTGTAGATAATAAACTCGTTAGTATTGCGACCGTCATTAATTAAGCTTGCTTTAAACATACTTTTTTCGTAAAACGTATATATGGTCTTACTATAACGTGAAAAACTAATTTATTTTATCGAAGTCTTAGTCAGTAATTATAATGCAAACGTTTTTATTCTCATAGCCATAGCGACCATTATTGTCTAATCCTTATCTCTTTCCCATCAAAGTAAATACCTTCGTACTACAGACACTTCAAAACTTACGCAGAGTTTTTTGAGGATGGCCTGATATGGTACTACACTCAAGGTATAATACGTAAAAAATGTGCTTTCGAATTCTTTTGTCCATAGCATGCAATTAAATCATATCCATATTCGTTGTTGAATTTCAATTATATTGGTAAAATAATTAATTCGTATATATGATAATGAAATAACAACAATATTCCTTCAATCTTTACATGGCTAATTAAATTAATATACTTCAAACAGATCTTCCAGCTGCTCTTCGTATAGACACACACACCTGCACATACACTCACCCACACCCCCTATCTTCTATCTTCTCTATCTACGTATCTATCTTCTATTTATCTCTCTCTCTCTATCTCCCTCTCTCTTCTCCTCTGCTCTCTCTCTCTCTAATCTATATATATATATATATTATATATAATTATATATAATATATATAATATATAAATATTATATATATTTATATTATATATTATATATATATATACATATATTATATATATAATTATATATATTATTATAGTATATATATATATATATATTATAATTTATATATTATAGTATATTATATATATATAATATATATATGATATATACTATAATATATATATATTACTATTATATATTATATATATATATATATATATATATATATATATATATATATATTATATATATATATTATAGTATATAATATATAAATAAATATATATATATTTTATATATATATAAATATATATAAATATATATATATATATATATATATATATATATATATATTATATATATATATATATATATAAATATATATATAATATATATAATTATATATATTAATATATATTATTATATTATATATATATATATTTATATATATATATAATATATATATATTATTATTATATAATATATATATATATATATAATATATAATATATATATATATATATATTATTATATAGTATTCTATAAATTGTCTATTGAAAGTCAAGCTATATATCTACATTTATATGCATTATATAATATATATATAATATTGTAATTTACGATTTATTAAATGCTTGCTCTAGACAAAAATAAATCACAAAGGCATCCCTTGCACTGCCGTAAATAAAGTTATATACATCGTTTCTCTTCGTTTCTCTCTAGGTATATCTTTTAGCTGCACTTAAAGAGATATAGAAAAACTCTGAAATTCTGTTTTAACTTAATAAGGATAATCTGGTGTTCATTTCAAAGTCAATATTGTTCATCCTGTTCCAATTAAAGAAGATTTCCTGACGCTTCCGCTCTTCCATTATTTACAAATTCACTTTCTGGTTATGGTAAAGTCGTCTATCTGGAATAAGTACGTCAATTAACCATAACCAACATTAGAGAATTTGTCAAATTTAAAAGCACACCATAAATCTTCTCCACTTATTCCAGTAATAGCTCACAATCAATTCCAACTACTTGCACTACACATATTATAGATACTCTTTTATTTGCTAGTCTGAAACCACATTAGAGAGTGACAAAAGTGCTTTTAAAATTGCAAATAAGATAATAATGAATAACAGTTTTTATAAGTTTTGCATCTCACAATTGCAATTGCAAACACTCGACCTTCTTGATGTAAAATGCAAAGCGTTATCGAGATTTCTAAATTGTTACTATTACCTCTCTCTCTCTCTCTCTCTCTCTCTCTCTCTATATATATATATATATATTATATATTTTAATACATTTTATATTATTTTATTGGTATATATATAAATTATATATACGAAATAAATTAATATATATTATTAAATATCATATATATATATATATATATAAAAATTTTTTTTTTTTGCTTTTTTTTTACAAATGTCACCACTGCTCACGGGCAGGGCCATTATTCGAGGAGGGGGTGTTATTATGAATATTATCATTATCACTACTATCACTAACAATCACTTTTACCACCATTAATAATATTGTAATTATTCGCTAGGCCCTAACTAACAATATCTTCATCATTATCACTATAAATGGTTATATTCTTCTGAACAAATATAGAAGCTTCCTTCCTTCATTTACCTAGCTCCGAATCGGTATTTCCTCAGATAATATCCCCTTCTTCGTCAAAAAATATATTGTGTTGATCGCTGATTCCTTCATTAATGTCCGAATATTGGTTTTAACTACACGACTCAATTTCTTTGTAATGATTTCTTAATGCAGATTTGATTTTGTTCGCTTTCTTTTCACACGTGTAGAATTGTCAACATCCTGAGTTTCCACGTAAATTTACTAAGAGGTACATATCCACAATTCTCCAGCAACTATATGTAGAGCAGACCGTTTTTTTGTGCCAAGAAAAAGATGCAGAATCAGAGATGCGTCAAGACATATACGGTTTTTTCTTTATCATAAATATATATATATATATATATATATATATATATATATATATATATATATATATATATATATATATATATATATATATATATATATAATATATTAGTATATATATATATATTATATATATATTATTATATACTATAAATTAATTGAAAACATGTTAAAAATGACTCATTTTTCTATAGATTAAAAATGAATCTTTTCGTTTATGTATCTATTTACTGTAAACATGGATAATATACTAATTATTTAACCAAGCTCTTCAATATTTTTAGTCTTCTGCCTGAGTTCGAGAGCAGCCCCACTCTCTCGAAACGTGCAATAAAATATGCATCTCGGGCTTTGGTTCCTCTTAATCATTAAATTGAAAATTCCCCAAAATCAGAATGCCGGAACATAATATAGTATACATATATAATATATATACATTATATCATATATATATATATATCTATATATTTAATATATATTATAATATATACCTACTATAATATATATATATATATATATATATATACTATATACTATATACTATAATATTAATATATATATTATATATATATCTGATATATATATATAATATATATATAATAGTATATATATAATATATAGTATATATATATATATATATATATATATATATTATATATATATTATTATATACATATATATATATATATTATATATACTATATAATATATTTATATATATATATATATATTTATATATATATATATAATATATATAGTTATTATTATTATATATATATATATATATATATATATATATACTATATATATATATATATATCATATATATACAGCGAATAGTTTTGGGTACTATATTTACACCTCACAAATATGCCGGATCATTATTAGTGACTAGGAATGGGAGCGTTTTTACATCTGTGGTAATCTCTTTGGTTGGGTGGTTGTGTGGACATTTTATGCACGACTAGTTCCTGCAGAAATCCAACGAATAACCGACAACGAAAAACGTTATATTGAATACTCGATGACAGATAAAGATAAGGTAATGGGAGGTCAATTTCTTTTAATTTTCCAATGTTTTAAATAATATAATAATAATAATAATATTCTATAAATTATAATAATTAATAATAATAATATATAATAATAATAATACTAATAATAATAATAATAATAATATATAATAATAATAATTAATAATAATAATAATTTTTTACCAGTTTACAGTTATCAATAAAATTTCATTTAAACCTTTAAGAATAACAATTGAAGTTAGTAATTTATTTATTTTTTTGTTCATATTATTCAACACTTTTTTTTCAAGAAAGAACTTTTACGTCATTTACCTTTGCATTTGAAAGGATTAAAGATTATGGAGTTTTTTTCAGAGAGAATTCCTTATTGATCATGGCGTGCAATCGCTGCGTGGTTATTAGAATTGTTTAATTATTTAAAACAACTCTGAAAAAACTGAACTTCTTTTTCTTATAAATACAAAATATTATTAATGAGAAGTATGTCATTTGAAAAGATTGATTCTCTGCAGTTTCAAATATGTATAAAAATAGTCATTGTCATTTCTTCAGAACCGAATATTAATATTTTCGTACTAATAATGATACAATGCTACAGTAATAATTATAATATTAATTATTCAGAATTGTCCCTAGCGAGAACTAGCGAACAAATATTTGTTCGTGTTATTTTAAAATTTACGATAAAAATATTTTCAGTCAGTTGTCTAAGACTAACAAAAAATTAATTGCCGTGATTTAAATTAGGTACCCTTTCTTAATTTTTCTTTTTCTCCAATTTTAAATAACTATAAAAAGTCGAAGTACTTTTTGATTAAATTTCGTAAATTTATTTAAGCGACAAAATTTCATTAAATCCCTTAGATATTTATTAAAATAGATGAAAAATGCATTAAATTAAATATATTTTAACCTTATATAATGATAAATAAATCGATATAAAAAAAATTAATGGAAAACTGCAAAAAGTTTTCATTTTCTTTTTTGAAAAATTAGACTATAAAATTGTCTGCGGATGTTCGTGGGTTGATATCGATTAGGCATTTGCGATATTGCTATAAACTTTGCATGAGGTGGTATCGTCCCATGGACGGCTTTAAGGTTAGAAATTAAGAATCTTGTTAAAGACTCAAAACAAAACTCTAAAAATGTCATAATATTTCCTATTCACTTTTATTGCAACATTTCGATTTTCTATCAGGGATTATTTTACAACAAAGATATTTCTTAACATTATTTCATCCTCAAATTTATTTCTTAGCGTAGAGGACAAAAAATATAGAAATATACTTATAAGGTTTCAAAGTGATAGATATTCCCACTGCATATTAATATTTTCCCATATTTTATTTTCGTAAAGATCTTTTAATTCTACGTTGTAGATTGAGCTTCAATATTTTTGCACAATTTTCTGTGGAGGTTTAAGATCGTCGAAATAAGATTTCCGGTTGCGAACGTTTCAAAATATACCAAATTTTTGGCTGTCATCAGACTCGGCAATGTTATTTTCGTAGCTTAGTTTCAAAAAATAACAAGGTATTATTATTAAACGGTAGTTTTAAAGCTTTGATAGCAATTGAACTTTCAAAAACCTTATTAAAAAAATGAAAGCTGTAAAAGGCTACGAGACATTAGAAAGATTTTGGGAAATCTCTTATGTTTCCCATTTACTAACATAATAGTAACATTTCTAATGAAATATACGGACAATGCAGAATTTGATAAACATATTATGGAATTATGGTATGTTTTCAGCTTGCTCCTATAATTCCTAATAAATGCTTCTTAGATTTTATATCCCACAAAATATCTTCTAAATATCATAATCAAGGAATGCTTTTTTTCCGACGTGAGACTAAAATAAACTAATATCTATATGCAAAAAAATTTTTAAACTATCATCTAGATTCAAGAAATTTTACATTTATAGACAGAAAAACAAAAATTTTAAATTAATGTGTTCGTCTTATATATATATATATTATATAATATATATATATATATATATATATATATATATATATATATATATATATATATATATATATATATATATATATATATATATTATATATATATTATATATCTTTTTTTATATATATATAATATATATATATATATATATATATATATATATATCTATATTATATATATATATAATTTGTAAAATAATCTTTAAAACTCCAATATGCATAAAGTTTATATATATATATATTAATATAATAATATAATATAATAAAATAATAAGGTTTTAGAGTGATTTTTATCTTAGAGTACCCACCCTGTTTCATTATCGTTACATATTTTCAATAGACTATAGCAAAAAATAAATTATTTAAAGGTTCTTAAACTATAAACGTAAGTGAAATAAATATTTTCAGAGTTTAATCGATGGAATTTAAAATAAAAAGAAAATTGTGCTGATCAATTTCATTCAGGAAAGTTAATTTCTTTTGTGAATTCTTGTAACTATTGTCCTTTCTTGAGTTTCTTTCTATTTATATTATTAATGGAGTCCTTTCTTAAAACTTGTTTATAACTTATATCAATGTATTTTTGAATTTTTTAAACAAAGTTAAAATTAGTTTATAACTTATATCAATGTATTTTTGAATTTTTTAAACAAAGTTAAAATTAGTTTTGTTAAACAGGTGTACATTCATATTGGAAATAATAAGAAACCAAGCGACCGCATTTTTCTTAAGTTTACAATTCACTCAATCGAAAAATTTCAATTTAAAATATAAATGGATTGATAAACTTGATAAACTGTTTAACAGTATGTAATATTATACAGTTAACAATATGTCCGTTTTCCGCTATTAACGTACATGAAGTTACTTTAACAAAGTAACATCTTGTTTAAAAAAAGGTTTATTGTTTCGAAATAAATAACCCAAAATTAAACTCGAAGTCTTTTACAAAAAGATGAAAGATATACCGTTAATTTTTTGGTTTTTATATACATTATTTTACATATATCGATAAAGCTAATTTATTAATGTAATATTCGTCGTAAGTTTAATTCTATTTATTTTTAAGTTGATTATATATTTTTAATTAAAAAATTTAGTTTCAAATTTTATTATTCATGAATACAAACACATTATTATTAAAATTATTATTATTATTATTTTTATTATTATTATTTTTCATTATTGGTATTATTATTATTATTATTTTCATTATTGGTATTATTATTATTATTATTTTTATTATTGGTATTATTATTATTATTATTATTATTATTATTATTATTATTATTAATTTATTATTTATTATTAATTATTATCATTATCATTACCATTATCATTATCATTATCATTATTATTATTATTATTATTATTATTATTATTATTATTATTATTATTATTATTATTATTATTATTATTATTATTATTATTATTATTATTATTATTATTATTATTATTATTATTATTACAATAATTTGATTTGGGAATTTAATAACTTTATATTCCGAGTCATGCATGGTTCATCAATGTATTTTTCAAAGAAATAAATTGAGTGATTATAAATGCAAGGAGGGTGAACAAAAGAAAATGAAATGATAATAAGAAGAAATCAAATTATTTTCAGAGAAAAGTTCCTTGGTTAAAAATGCTTGTGAGCGTTCCTTTGTGGTCGATTCACATCGCTCATGCGGGAAATATGCTTGGATTGAGCTTCCTTCTGACTCAGCTGCCCATTTACATGGCATCAATTATTGGATCAAATATTAGAAATGTAAGTAATTTTTATTGATATATTTTTCAATGTAATTTTATGGCTTTTGGATATAGCAAATTTCTCTCTCTCTCTCTTCTCTCTCTCTGTCTCTCTCTCTCTCTCTCTTTCTCTGTCTGTCTCCTCTCTCTCTCTCTGTTCTCTTTCTCTCTCTTATATCTCTCTGGACACTGCTCATCTCTCTCTCTCTCTCTCTCTCTCTCTCTCTCTCTCTCTCTCTCCTCTCCTCTCCTCTCTCTTCACATATCCCTCTCCACATTTATAAAACTTCCTCCGTAAATGTCTCGACTTTTGACCCTTTTAGAGAATATGATCTGAATCTCTTTTAAGAGAAATCTAAGGAAAACCCACTTTGCACTTTGAAGTACAGTTCACATATATCTCACTTAATTGTTTATATTTACATATAATTCTTAGGCCTTTTCCATGAAACAGTGCTTGCGGATTTGGGATTGAATGTACCACTATGCTGACGCACATTTTGTGAGCCGGTTGTCGCGAATCAAGCAACCTTACACAGCGTTATATCATATATTATATATTATATTATGTTATATATTATATATTATATATAATATTATATATATATATATATATATATATATATATATATATATATATATATATATATATATATATATATAAGATGGACTTCTGTCATCTCTTCCATTTTTGGCTCGGTTCTTAGGAAGCAACTTATTTAGCTGGCTAGAAACTTTCATACAAAACAAATTCAAACTCAGGAAAAAAACTAATAAGATTATTCTTACTCTTATAGGTAAGCTAGATCTAAGTCTCTTTGTATTATTATTTTAATTAATAATATTAATAATAATAATAATATTAATAATATTAATTAATATTAATAATATTATATATTAATATATTCATAATAATAATAAATAATAATTACTGAATAATAATAATAATATTAATTAGTATAAAGACTAATACTAATAAACGATCAAACATAACGAATGCACAAATGGCAAAAAATGAAATGAAATGAAAACGATTCATAGTGAAAATGAAGATAAAAAAAAAAAAAAAAAAAAAAAAAAAAAAAATAAAAAAAAAATAAAAATAAAAATAAAAATAAAAATAAAAAAAAATAAAAATAAAAATAAAAATAATATCTAAAACATAACTTAAAAATTAAAAAAAATAAAAATAAATAAATAAATTTAATTATTATCTTATTATTATTTTTATATTATTATAAATTATCTATTATTATTATTTTATTTATATTATTATTATTATTATTATTATTATAAATTATATTTTATATTATTATATTATTATCATTATTATTTTTTATTCATTAATTATTATTGATTATTATTACTCGTGATTAAGATAAGTATATAAGGATAAGTTATCGCTGATTGGCAATTTGAGCTTAGCGCAAGAGACTCAAGGATCATCCGATCAAGATTGAAAGATCAAGAAAGAAGGACACAAAGGTTCTTAAAACGGATAGAATAATCATATCGAAAATAGTAGTCATGGACTGTTTACTTGCTCGGGTGAAGTAAAGGATCTTCCAGTTCGATAAGACAACCTCAAATCCATATCTTCACGCAGTAATATACGTACATGTATGGGCCTTTATAGTCTAAGTAACTTGATGGCAGCCTGCCAGGATAAAAATATCTATAACCTAAGTCCTGCGAAGCAAGGAAGCAATATTTTGAGCCTCATTAAGGAGTTTACTGTAAGCTAATAATCCTTATATGTCATTGAGGAAAATATCCCCAAATATGGACTGAGATAAACCAGTTCCTTTTTGGAAGCTTTGCAAACAATTGATCTCAATCTGAGACAATTAAAAAAAATGATTTAATGGTTTCAGACGGCAGCTTGGAAGAGTGAAAATTAAACTAGATTAAAATCTTTAAGTGTTAGGTGAGATCGTATTAAAGTTTAGTCAATATCAACAGAAATTGTTCGTTCTATGGATAAGATCCATGATTGCCTAGAGTTTCAAGTGTACAGTGCATGTATAATTCGAAAATAATGACTAATAGTGTGGCGGAAAATAGTGACAGACTTACTCTACTACATCGTGTAAAATTATTCCTATATTCCGACCTCTTACTTTATATTTATTACTGCAAGTTAATTTTTTTAAGCCATGTTAATATGATATTTAGATTAATAATTTTTGGTTGGCCTAAGTTTTATCATTAAGTCATTGAGTTTCATCGATATAGAAGGGCAAAGAAAAAAATCCTGATACTATGGAACTAGTATGAAAGTATTAGAAATTTTAAGATATCGGAAATAATCGATAATAAAAATTTTGTACACATTTGAAGTGATAAGGAATTGAAATTTGTGAGACAATAATTTGACTTTCTTTTTCATTGCGGTGTCAGTCACTTTAAATACTTTGTTCTCTACTACCAAATTGTTCTCCTTATCACCAATTTTTATCCGCATTCAGTGGCTTTATATGAATGTATGCACGCAACATTCCCTGCTCTTATGTTACCGATTTGGTCTTCTAAACTTTCTACCTTATACCTTCGAATCGCTTAACAATCTATAAATAAATTCATTTGTACTGTACATTTCCCACAACACTACTCAATTTCCTGGAAACTCTTCGACTGTCTCATCTTAAAGGAAAGAACACACACTTAACTCTTCCTTTCGATAAAATCATAATTCTATGTTATTTCAACGTTTACACCCGCCAACTGCTTTCTTTTAGTTCTAAACACTAAGTTATTTTGTTTCTTCTGGATTCTCCATTGCTGAATTGTTTTCTTACAAATCTGGAGGATAAATTAATGCTTTTAAGAGAAATATATTGGATCAATTTTCAAAACGACTGGAATAAATTTTCTTTTACATATGTGGAATTTTACCCAAGGAAGAAAACATATTAATTTGTTTCCTATTGTCAGTTAATTTCTTAAAAGAATAATTAACAGTTAATAGTTAGTTTTGTTAATTAAAAATTAATAGGATTAATTAAGCCTTTTTGAAGATTTCGGTAATAAACTCCATTTCAATTTCATAATGGACAACGTCTCTAATAAATATATATATATATATATATATATATATATATATATATATATATATATATATATATATATATATATATATATATATATGCTGCTGCTGCTATCTCTGTATATATATATATACTTAGCAGGTTTATTCGTGGACCAGGGATCTATCTTGTCTTGGTAGCTTACGTAGGATGCTTAACACTTCACAGTGATATCACTCATGATATTAGGAATGTTTTGTAATAGGAGCTTCCAATTCTGGATATTACGCTAATCATCTTGATATCGCACCAAACTTTACTTGCAGGTTCTTTATATATATATATATATATATATATATATATATATATATATATATATATATATATATACTTTCTGACACATATAGATATATATATATATATATACTATATATATATATATATATATATATATATATATATACTATATATATATATATATATATATATATATATATATATATATATATAGTAAGACTCATAAAGATGGCAGGATATTAAAAGACAAGTTTAATAACAAAATAGGGTTAATAATAAATATGGCAGCGTGATAGGTTCGTTAGTTACAAATAAAATACTATTCCTATTAAGTAGGGCAATCTTGGCTACAAGTAAAGGGTAATACCAATTAGAACTTAACAGGGGAGTGACCAATTACGGTCAGGCGTACAGTATACTAACTAGATTTCGAAGAGCAGGGAAACCAGGTACGATTTGTGGGTAGTACAAACAATTACCTGGTCACCGGCCTGGTGTAAGCTAGAGCTGACTAGAAGTTACTGTTAAGTGTCAGTATCAATTGTCTCAGAGGGACCCAAGGCCTTAGTACCAACTAGAACTTGGCTTAATCACTAGACTCCGAGAAACAGGGAACCCAATTACGGTTTGGAAACATTCACAGTTAATCGGGCACAAACTCTACTATCAACTAAGAGATAACTCTAGCTATAAAGCTAGACTTCCTTAAAAAGAGCTAAAATTATAGTTGACTAGAGATAAAAATTAAAGGTGTCAATTGCCGTTTCAATTTCTTGATCTTTGAATATTCCGGAATGAAGTTTCAAAATATTATTATTCCAAATATTATAAAATTATAACTAAACAATATTTACAAATCTTATTTAATATAATAAAATTAGTTTAATTTAAAATTCTTCATACTTTGTTAAAATGAAAGGGTAACTACAACATTTCTTTATTCGTATCATTTTGAAGTTTCCAAAGTCATCATAAGATTATTATATCCTATTATTATTATAACAAAAAATATTTACAAATCTTATTAATATAAATAAATTAGTTTATATTAAAATTCTTCGTACTTTGTGAATAAGAAAGGGTGACTAAATCATATCTATATTCGTATTATTTGGTATTATAATAGGAATAAAAGAAAACATTTCTCTATTCTTATTCACATTTAAGCTACATCCTTAAGAAAACAGGCATTTAAGAATAACATTTTTAATACAAGTTAACATTCTTAGCAACAATAACTAAGCCTAACCTTTTGGCCTAACCATATAGCTTAAATAGCGAGTAAATAAATATTATTTATTTATTAGTTATTTAGACTATATATAGTTTTATAGTTACTAAGAATATTAGCGTTAATAATTTTACTTATTGTTAAATACCTGTTTTATATGTTTAAACATGATAAAGAATTATACCTAAAATATATTTACAAATCTTAGTTAATATAAATAAATTAGTTTAAATTAAAATTCTTCGTACTTTGTCAAAAAATAATGGGTAACTAAATCATCTCACTATTCGTATTATTTTGCATTATAATTAAGTAAGGGGGAAAAAATAAAGAAAAATCATATTTAAGCTATATCCTTAAAACTTTTCGGGTTAGGGAGGTCCAACCCCTTCAACCACCCTGGCTACGAACTTATATAT
>JABUQX010117845.1:0-32500 GCA_015478945.1 Trachelipus rathkii
TCCTGACTGCGTCAAATATACATTCTTCTAATAACCATTCAAGTCTTTTGTTTTAATCTTAATTCCACTTTTTTATTTTTTTTTTTTTTTTTTAATTTTCCAGATAACAATCAAAATTTTGTTGCTCCTCCATTTATTTTATCTTTATTTTGTCAAAAGAACTCAAGAATAACATTTTGTTACTCCTCATGTAGCTAATTTAGATTTTAATTTTGCATTAATTTTAAAAATTTTGCTTATATAACTTCTTGATTTGGTTTATTTCTTCACATTACAGACTTAATTTTTTTTTTAACTATGTCCAATCTCTCTTCACAAATAAGAAACTCCTCTAGTTGTTGGTAGGCTTTTATTTCTTTCTTCCAGTTCTTCTCTTTCCTTTTGCTCTTCTCTTTTTTAAAACGTCCAACCAAGACAGCAGTCAGATCATAATAATAATAATAATAATATATATTAGGTGATATTTGGTTTAGAGCGACAACTATCATCGATCCATATCTCAAAAACTACAATAGTTACAGGAAAAAGGAATACATTGTTGGAATCCTGGCAAAATTTTAGGGCGGAAAATGTAAAAAAAAAAATCATGTCTCAAAAACTACAATAGCTACATCTCAAAAACTACAGCCAATCTACAAAAAAGAATACATTTTGGAATCCTTGTGCAAAATTTTAGATAGGAAAATGTAAAAAAATAAATAAATAAATAAATAAATAAAATAAATATTGGCTATTTTTTTTTTTTAGGAGCAGGGGACATAATATATATATATATTATTTGTAAAGGTATTACAGGGCAATGTAGGGGGCTCGAGCCGACGGGAACACAGGGGGGGAAGGGGCGTTTCCATACCCCGTAGGCGAGAGGCGGAGGAACCCCGCGACATAAATACCAAAGAGCAGGGGTTCCGGAGACCCTCCCGGAGGGGAGTTAGTCCTACCCATGTAGTTCCCCGGAAAACCAGCGAGGCCCGACCTGCCATCGGTGCAGGCCTTACCCTTGGGGTATTCTTTAGTAAAAAAAAAGCAAAATTTAATAGAAAGTCTATTTATTTTAACGAGTAACCAATAAAAGGTCTCTAAATAGGCTCTCTAATCATATTACTATAATTATTAACAATAATATTTTTTATTTTTTTTTTTTACATTTTCTATAAAATTTTACCAGGATTCCAAAATGTATTTTTCGCTGTAGCTATTGTAGTTTGAGATATATTTTTTTTTTTTTTTTTTTTTTTTTTTTACATTTTCCGCCCTAAAATTGGACCAACATTCCAGCAATGTATTCCTTTTCCTTGTGGCTATTGTAGTTTTTGAGATATGGATTGATGATAGTTGTCGCTCTAAACCAATTATCACCTATATATTATATATATATATATATATATATATATATATATATATATATATATATATATATATATATATATATATATATATATATATATATATATATATATATATATATATATATATATATATATATATATATATATATATATATATATATATATATATACAGTATATATATATTCAGCTACGTGGACGGACACAAAAAATTGTCGTCAGTGGTAGATTTTCTGTAATATTTACGTATTGCAGCTTACGGCATTGTTTATTACACCTAATATCAATATGCACACATCACACCAGCAACCAACACAACAGAACAATCTATTCACATACAAATCACTCTTCTTATGCTTCTCGCATTGAAAAGGCAGCGTATTAGGATGCAAACCCACGCCCGCGGTGGCAAGCACTACGACTGCCGCTGCGCTGAGTAGGGGGCTTGCTTTGGGGCCTCAATATCCTTGCACTTAAATAATTATATATACCACTTGGTCAGAAACCATATAAATACTTTCCTTGACCAATTTCCGATCTCGGGATTGAGGTTCCTTTCCGATCTTAGGATTGAGGTTATGTGGTGAGAATGAAATGAAATGAAATTATATATATATATATATATATATATATATATATATATATATATATATATATATATATATATATATATACCTATATATATATATATATATATATATATATATATATATATGTATATGGCTAGAGGCTTCTTGTGGACTGGGGTCTGTTTGGCAAGATTAATATATTTCCTCTTGTCGTATTTAACAATGACAATGGCCTAACAAATTTCTTCTTATTTTAATTATTTCTTTTCTGAAGGGCTAAATCTTGATAAATCTGAGGGGTGGGGGGAGAGGGGCCTTACCTGAAGGGGGAGACTTTCCTGGAAGGGGGGCTATTAAAACTTTCGTAGCCTATTTAAAACAAGAGAACAGATTAAGAATACTAATGTCCTTGTTAAAATAATTCTAACGAACTGGCATCATGTAAGCTGGCATTTACATGATACTTTTAATAAAACATCGATTTTAATATACAAATATATATATATATATATATATATATATATATATATATATATATATATATATATATATATATATAAAGAAAATTATGAAGGACGATATATATATATAGCTCTTTTTATATATATTTTTGTTTATATAAACATATATATATATATATATATATATATATATATATATATATATATATAGTGGAAGGATGATGAAGGAGGCATCCTATAATTATCGAGAAATAGGGTGCAGGTTTAAGATGGAATATTCATTTGTACTCTGGTACCCAATGGTACATCCAATGCTTTTTCAACATAACATGAAGAAGGTGTACAGTCCTTTATCAGGAGGTAACCCCAACCACCACATCAGTCATTGCATGCTTCACTATTGCACCTTACATATGTTTTTATTTTATGATTTTAAAAAGGGAAGAATCATGTATTCTTCAACGTGACAGAAGGGACGATATCCTATCTGGTGGTAGGGCTGATGCCGATTTGATTTGATGCGAGGCTTCCTTCTTCACAACTTCACAAATTACATCCTCTTTAATTTCAGTTATAAAACATCATGTGTCTTCTTCTAAATCTTACATAAATTTCTTAATGCTTGAGAACTTCGAAATCAAATCTTATATTTTCTTCATCCTTACTCTCTTTATCATCAATTTTCACCAAAAACTATATGTTGTACGAAAAGATATTTATGATTTGAATTCTCCCGTTGTTTATTCATCTCCTAGCTTTACAGACTTCTCTATATTCTTTGACTATCTTAACTACAACATCGAATACTTTCGCCTGACATCTCTTTTTCGAAATCATCATTATAAGTGATTTTTTCAATGTTCGCACCATCATTAGCTTTTCTCTAGTGACGTTTGATCCATCTGAAGAATTCGGTTACCAATTAATTCCCTATTCGTAACAAAATTGGACTGTTAGTGCAAATTGTTTCTCGTGTCCATAATAGTTTTGTGTACAAATTCAACAATTAGACTTCTCCTTCTTACACTCTTCCTTACGTTGCTAAATATTTTTCTTCCTTATGTTCCTTGCCACTTAAGTCCACCTCATCTCTGTGTCCAGTTCTATCTCTTCAACTCTTCTAAGGTGAGGAGTTATGATGGTGCAAACTAATCGAATTTTCAGCTGCACCTCTTTGGAATTTCTTGAAATGAGTACTGCTCCGGCGGCAGGAGACCCTTGCCAATATCACCATTTATTACTCCTTTCACTTGAAAAATTATCATGCCCAACAGCTAATACCTGTTAATAAGATAGTAGTCTATGCTAGTTTACTCCTCGTATTTACAAATTTGGCAGAAAAAACATGATAATTTTCTCTACCTCAAACTCTCAATTTCCTCATTAATTTTGCAGGGATAATCATTTTAAATGAATGAGTCACAGGAGATTTTCTCCATCAGCGGAATTCGAACATTGGACTCCGCGTCGCAGAGTTAACAATAACCGGATGCTCTAACCACTAGGCCCTCCACGTCCCCATACTCTTCAAGCGTAGTTTTTAAAGCACCCGGTTTTCTCATCCCATAATTGCTGAGCACTCAAAGGCCTGACCGTTTAAATGAATGAGTCACAGGAGATTTTACTCTCCATCAGCGGGATTCGAACATTGGACTCCGCGTCGCAGAATTAACAATAACCGGATGCTCTAACCACTAGGCCATCCACGTCCCCAAAAAAGGACGCTTCAAGCGTAGTTTTTAAAGCTCACGGTTTTCTCATCCCATAACTCAATCTTTCCTCCTTCCTTAAAATCACTATTATTCCCTTTGATTGTGATAGTATCTTTGAAAGATCAAATCGTTTCCTTTAAGAAGTTACCTCTTCTGTGACACCTTCAAAACTTCTTCGCACTGCCCCCCATGCCTTTGCTTGATAGGGTGGAGTCTGACTTTTTTCCTCATGAACTATCTCCGTCTCCAATACCTTCACTCCCACTAATCTATTACTATTATAATAGAGTATGCTCCTCTGAGCTCTTAAATCGCTTACTTCTTCGTTTGAGGAGAACTTTGTGACTGTTATTTCCACAAGTTCTCCTGCGCAGATTTATACCCTATTCACATTTCCTCATGAACTCTACTGGTAAACACGGGAATTAAAATCCCTTATTAAATATTCATCTTTACCTTTGACTCTCACACTTTCAAAGGCCATTTTTTGGGCATATAGGGACAATTTTCAAATTTGTTTCGATTTTCCATATCTTTTGTTGGTGTAGTGTAGGCCACTGATCATTAGAGCATTAGAAGTCTTATATATATATATATATATATATATATATATATATATATATATATATATATATATATATATATATATATATATATATATATATATATATATATATATATATATATATATATATATATATATATATTTATATATTATTATTATATTTACCATCTCCATGTAGGGCTTTCGCCCTGTCTGTTAACTTGGACCAGCATTTTCTTCCTTCTGGTCCCGAAACACTTGATCACAGAGCACTCTAGAAAAACATTTCTCTGCGCAATGGTTTCTGATGCCATCTTGAGTTATACACTCAGGTTGGGTTTCACCCTTTCAGTGGAACTAACGCATCTTCTTCCATTTGGCATCGAAATTCGTTCTCCCAGAACTCTCCAGAAGATCGTGTTTCTAGGCGCATAAGATTCCAATGCTGGTGCCAGGAGTTTCTTCAAGCAAAAAAAAGTAAAGGACCGGGTTTCTAGCCCTGTCGCTATGCGAAGAAAGAAAGTCTTCATATGGTCCGACTGTCTCGAATATCCATTCTTCTTGCATATAGACAAATCAATATATATATATATATATATATATATATATATATATATATATATATATATATATATATATATATATATATATATATATATATATATATATCTTTATCTTAAAATAATTGTATCTCTTTGAAAGTTTTTAAAATAGAAAACACCTCTCCTAATATCTTTCACATCCAACTTCTGAATGAGTTGAGGATGTTCTACAAGACATATGTCTTCTGCAGCTGGCTCCTTGAAAGTTAAATAACGTGGGAGTAAATTTTGGGGGTTTGTGACCTTGGAGATCAAGGGGGGAGGATATTATCTAACTCTTTTTATTATCTTTTAATATTTTTATTTTGACATTTATTAATTCGAATTTGGGGATGTAACTGCCAAGCGTCCCCCAATCTCCATTCTTGGCAAAGGCATTAAAATGTAACTAAATTATTAAATTGTTACTTATTTAATTGTTACTGTGTGCTAAATTGTTACTAACGAGGATAAAGGCGATATAAAAACAGACGAAGTGGAGGGCTTATTACGGAGAAGTTGAATATGTTTGATTTATTTTGCGTTCCTTTTGAGTTATGAAATACCTTCGAACTCTGCATGAGTGCATGGCTTGCATGCAATTTAGATTCGTGTGGCCCTAAGGTGTATAAAACCTGACTGTTCCTTATTACAAAATTATACTGTAAGGTCTCACAAAACTAACAAACACATTTTTATTATTATTATTGTTATTATTATTACTTCAGAGCAAAACATTTCACGAGATATAAAAATAATTGATACTGAACTTGGTTACATAATCATGAAAACGATATTAAATAGGCTTGCAACATAAAATAGCAAATGATATCAATGATCTTTATTGGTACATGGAAGTTCAATGGTAGTTTAATATTTTTAGTTTTATTACTTGACAGTTATCATGAAAATTACATTTTTTTGAACATTCATTTTTCCAAAAACATCAAAAAGAAATAATTTTTTAGTAAAAAAACAAAAAATGTTTAAAGGAGAAAACAAAAAAATATAATAAGAAAAATATTCAAGTAATAGAGTGATTTATTTTAAATAAATAAACTGAAAAAATTAATAATACTTTTTTAAATAAAACAAAGTTTTGAAAAACATCAAAAAGATTTTTATTCATTAGAATTAAAATTCATATATGCAAAGTTTTAAAAACAATAAAATAATCTAACAAAAAAAAATGTGAAGAAAAACTAACCAATATGAAGAACAATAAGTTGTTATAATGAAAGAATTACCATTTTTTTGAACAACTGTACCATCGTAATGAGATTTGAATATCATCTAATACTTTTTATTCAAAGAATTATATATTTACATGCCCTATTTCATACATTAACTTATAAGTCCCGGTAATATGACATGAATATCAAATAGAGAATCAATAGATCATCATCAAGTCAGAACTCATAATAGATCAACGGTTTGCCTAGATTTATTGGTGTATCCACCTGTGAGTACATTTTTTTTCCAACCGGGATTCTGTATCTCATTACTATGTCAAGGGAAATACAAAAACAACAATTTTTAATAAAAACATGACTATGTGACATCACTTATATTCAATAGATCATCTAGACAATACGAATCAAATAGATCACAGAGGGAGCGAGAGTGGAGAGGTAGAATGAGAGGTGAACCTATTTGATTACTCAGACCTAAGTCTAAATTGAATTTAAGTTTATTTAAAAGCTTAGGGTATGTACGAACAAAATTGCTCATTTTTTTCCACTAGTTCTATCATTGAAAGAATATCACTTCTTTTATAATCTACAGTAAATGTTGAATGATTTTAAGTAAACCAAAAAAAAATAATAAAAGTTTTTGTATTATATTATACGGGACAAAAATATGATTGACAGATAGACCAATGATTTTTGGAGTACTCGATAATAGAGATTACATGGAAAGGGTGCAGGATAGGGATGGATGAGGGTGTTAACTTAGCATTGATTTACTGATTTACTGATTACTGATTTACCGCACCTTTACTGTTTATGGAGGGCAGTATGATTACTGATTTACTGATTTAATGATTTACTGATTTATATATGTAAAATGCAAATTTTTAAGTTATATACATAAAAGGAATAATTTTTGTAAAAACAAATGTTTAAAGAAAAAGAACAAAAATAATAAAAGTTTTTGTGTTATATTATACAAATAATGACATGAATCATATACTCAATTAAGATCAATAGATATAAGATCAATTAGATCACAGTTGGGTTAGGAGGGTGGCTGGATAGTTTGATTTACTGATTTACTGCTTTAGGGTGATGTAAAAATGCAAATTTTTTAAGTTATAAACATAAAAAGAATAAATTTTTTAGTAAAACAAAAATGTTTAAGAAACAAAACAAAAATAAAATAAAAGTTTTTAGTTGTTATAAAACATAAAAAGTTCTTGACAAACTCAATAGATCAAATAGATCAATAGATCAATATGATCATTGATTTCGCAACGGATGGGTAGGAGGTAGTGGGCTTGCATAACACACTTTGATTTACACAGTATCTTACTGATTTAACTGCTTTAGGGTATGTAAGTAAAGAATGCTAAATTTTTAAAAGTTAATAGCATAATGAGAAAGATGTTTTTAGTGTTAAAAACAAAAAAGTTTTAAGGAAACAAATATCAAAAGATCATAATTATAGTGTATTTATCTGTGTTTTATAAAATAACATAGATACTGATGTCTATCGAATCAATAGATCAATAGTATCAAATTAAGATTCCTCCGAATTGGTTAGGATATAGGGTGGCTGGCAGATGGTAGTATGCTGATTTACGGAATTACTGGTTTACTGCTTTAGGGTATTTTAAAGATATAGCTGTGTGTTGAATTATTACAAGTGAGTTATTTAAACATAAAAAGAATGAATATTTTAGTAAAACAAATATGTTAACTAACAAAATTTTACCATAAAAATAAATAAAAGTTTTAACATATATATAGATTCTTTTTTAATAACAATATGAGAAATAAATAAAAATCTATAAACTATCGTGAAAATATTTATATACTTTAACAAAAAATATAAGAAAATCGAAATGTATATATTAAATATGAACGTACTTATTAGGTAATTTCCAAGCGCATTATTTACTAAAATATAACTACTACTTAACTTTCCTGAGTATTTGTGATTTCCAAATAATAGTTTATGTATTCATGATCACATCACACGTATATGAGGTTTTTTCTCCTTTCATAATATTAAGGGCTCGCATATCACAATCATGACGCTCCTACTACTCTATTACTACCTGATACTACATAACCTATATTATATATATAATTATATATAATATATATATTATAATAAATATATTAAATATAATATATATTATATATAATAATCATTATAATATAATATTTAATATTATTAAATTATATAATAATATAATATATATAATATATATATTATATTAATATATATTATATACGTATAAAAATTATCTTATTATCATTATGTCATTGTCATAAATATATATAATAATATAGATTAATATATATAATAAACTATTATTATTATTAAAATTAAGACTATATAAATATCATATTTAATATTTTTCTATATAATATATATTTATATTATGATATTAAATATAATAGTATATATATATAATATCACTTAACCTAACACTCACTTAATATATTAATTATAATATTATTCATTATATATTACTTTAGTACATTTTATGTAAATATAATATATTAATATATTAATTAAGTATTAATAAATATATATATATTTATATATATATTAAATATATATATAATATTTCTTATATATATATATTTCACACTTAAGGATTAATATATTACTATATATATATTAATTAAAATATAATTTATACCAAGTATAATTATATTATGATTATATTTATAATATATATTATAATTATCATTGAGTTTTTATAATATATATAATAAAATTATATATTAATAATTTAATATATAATGAGTTTGAGTTAATGTATTAGTGTTATGTGTGTGTGTCCTTTGAAACTAGTATGCTAGTGTTGTGTTGTGTATTAAGAGTATGCGATGATGTGTTGATTGTTATCTGTATATTATATAGGGTATAATTAAACCCTTTATATAATATATATATATATTATAATAGTATGATATATAATATATTATATATTTATATATATATATAATATATATATATATATAATTTATTATTATAGTTGTGATACAAGTTAATTATGTATGTTACTTAGTGCGATGTGATGTGTGTGTATGTGTGATAGTGTATGTGTGTATATGCGTTGATAGTGATAACAATATATTTAATATATATATTAATTAAATTAATAATATATATTATTAATAATAATATTATATATAATATATGTATATAATTATAGATGTAGATGTTAATGTATTATTAATATATAGTATTAATATATATATATAACAAAATTATTATATAATATATATATATATATTATATATATATATATAATATTATAATTAATATAATTTATGTATTAATAATGTGATAGTGTGTATGTTTCGTCTATATAGTGATAATACTATATTATAACTCAATATATATAAGTATAATAAGATAATACTACAATACATTATATATTATATAATATATATTAATATATATATATTCTTAATAATATAATATATATAATATTAATTTATATAATAATATATATATAAATATAGCTATCTCTAATATATAACTATGTACATTGGTTTGTGTACCCTGCTATATATTAATAAATATTAGCTAATTATAATTATTATAATATATAATAATGAATTTGAATCTGTATGAAAGCTTGTGTGTCTTATACTAATAGCACATATTATAGTAGTGTAGTTTTATTTTAGTTACGTATAAATAATATTAATAGGTAATATTATGAACTAAAATTTATATATAATAACATAATATGATATAATATAATATAAGGTAATATTATATAAATTTTATATAATTTATATACTGTAGTGTGTGTAGAATGTTGATGTTTTATCGTATATACGGTGATATTATATTGAATCACTATATAATATTAAACGCATAATATAATCTTAGGTAATGGATATATATAATTATATCTATATAATATTAATTATATATATATATTTATTATTATAATATATATATTAATATACTATTAACATATAATAGTTAATTATATATATATAATGATCTATTAATAATAATTATATATTGATGTGTGTTTGTGGTGTTAATATATGCTGAGAGGTAATATTAATAACCCGATTAAATATATACTTACATATAATATACATTTGTGAATACCTGAATAAATATTTAAATATATATATATATGGGGAAGTCCATGGTACCTTATATTGAACTAAGTTATTAAACGATATATTAATTAAATTAACAATCGTATATTATAGTATTACACACCATTATAATATAACGTTATATTATGAGAGAGGAATTAATATATATATATAATAATATATATATATCTATATATATATATATAATATTCATATCGATAATATATCGATAAAGATAATTTGATAGAGTGAATGTTTCTATATATGGATTAATTACCAAATATTAATTTGCCTTACACAATTTATAACATGAATGATTTATATTGTAATATATTAATTTAAAAATAATATAAAGAATTTAGAATATATAATATTAATTATTTAATTGAAGATTTATATATATATATTATATTATATATAGCTGTGTAGTAGTTAACCATGATGTAATTCATTATATATATTAACTATAATAGTGGTATGACTCATTAGTATGTAATTGAGTACTGGCCGTATAGCCGGTGCGTGAAGTTATATGTTGATTGATGATATGTACTGCGTAGGTAAGCGATGTATGGTGGCGCGTAGATTACACTAGTTATTATTATGTGTGTGTGTGTGTTCTGTGCGTTTCGCTCGTCTGTGTTCAGTTATAAACTAGTATGTAGTGTTCTGTCGTGCAGGTGGCGTGTGCAGTGTGTATCTATCTCTCTTATCCTGCTTAATATAATTGTTATTCTCTCCGGTTCAGTCAACTAAGGATATGTTATGTCCAAATATACGTCCAATCCTCATCACACAGACAATATCAACTCTTTGTGTGAAAGTCTGTACCTCATTTGTCTTGGTTCTTACGTTCCAATCTATTATAGAGATTCATAAGAAATCAGCCGTTTGTCATTGACATATATATTCGGATAGTTTCCATATCAATGAACAATAGAGAGTCATGATGAGATAATTAGCATAGCTTGCCACCTCTAGTATATCATTAATGCCTCATCGCAGGGATGTCCACCAATTGAAGAGGAGTGCGAATTTGAGACATCTCGAGGTATGTCACCTGTAGAATCAGGAGAGATGGATGAGAAATCAGTGGTCTGTACAACGAGAAGTGAAGGAGCTGTCGCAATAGTAAGAGCAAGAAGAGTGGCAGGCCGAAAAGAGTCGAACCGTGCGGTACAAAAAACGCGTGCACAACTGGAAGCACGACGGAGTAGCCACAAACGACCCTCAGCGCTCACATTGCTGCAAATAGTGCGAGCCGTCCGAACAAGTCAGACTCTAGTCACGGATAAAAGGATCAAGAATAGTAAAACATTACTCTCTACACAGCACTGATCTACACAAACAGAAATGTCAAAAATAGATCAGCGCAAAATTACCAAGAAAAAGTTAAAGAATAAAGATAGTGCCCAGAGAATTATAATCTTACACACGATGACAAAACGAGAGAATAATGAAATATAACGGCTACTAAAGAGGTTCATGGTAGCCTGAGCGGTAATGCCAGATTTCTTTACCCGGATTAACAATCTCGGTAACATGCTGGTCACACACAAATGTAACTCTGAGATTACGAGCTCACTCCCTACTTAAGCTAACTTATTCATATAACGAAATATATTATTAAATACATATTATATTACTAATCTATTATTATACAATAATAATGATAGTTATAAGTATATTATATATTAATATATTAATTTCTTCTAAGTTTAAAAATATTCATATACATATATATTATATAATATAATTAATTAATTATTATATATTATAATTAATATTATATTATATACTAATATTTATAATATAACTATTATTATAATATATAACTTAATATTAATAAGGAAGCGAACTTCGCACATTTAACAACTATGAGTGGAACTTACATTCTATATACAAAAAGAAGTCAAAAGTAACTCAACCCTGAATAAATGTAATCAAAGAGGAATGGATAATAATTATAAGAAATATCATTACACAAAGGAGAGATGTACTTTTAGAGCATTGAGTATGATTTTCTTAACGAGGAACGCGCAATAGTCAACAGCCTATAAATAACATATGCAATAAGGGAGTGGGTAATTTGTAGAAATATCATATTTGAAAATAAGTTAACTAAATATTCATCATTAAGCAATAGATAGAGAATGTACCAATCACACTGCCTTCGTAGGCGCGTATAAATATGAGTATCAGAAATACGTCCCTCTACTCTCGCGACTTATTCCAGCGCGTCTCTCTTTTCTATAGCTCAAATGCGGCCGAATATAGGTACTTCACCGAGTACTATGTTATCGCCGAGCGGAGATATGTTTGTTGATCGTCCACTCACACAATTGTGCCGCAGTGGACCTTCTTGACCACGTTCACTATATCGTTATAGGTCTGTGATGATATATTCTGTGAGATGCGAGAGTAAAGGACATCAATCTGTGAGGAGGAGCCTTTGTTCCTCTTATATAGATATTATATAGTTGAGAGCTCTTCTGTACTCATGGGAGATTCTGCTAGATGAAAAGCATATCTTTGAGAGTACTGATGATTGCGCCAGTATGCTGAATTCTTTCAAAAGGAGTGAAGTGATCTATCGTTAGCATAATAGTATCTCTAAATAGGTAACTGTACATCTTTTAGTGAAATTTAAATTAGCATAATTCACTTTATGGAACTAAGTATAATAGTCAATAATACTTAGCACATTATATGTTATACGCGCATATACATAATATTTTTTATAAATTATTGTGATGTTACAGACTAAACATTATATAATTGGAATGTTCTCTGCGCTATCAAACACTACGTGAGAAAGTCTGGAATATCGCTGACGCTAAAGCACGTTGAGTGAATGATGAATGTATAAACTCCAATGTGAACTTAATAAATTAAAATTATTAACAGCGATAAGAAATAATACATTTCCAATAATGACAACAAACAACAAGTTATTAAATTACTTTTTCCAACGAATAGGCACTAAAGTAACTATTATATTATGACATTTCTGAAAGAAAACAAATTAAGTTAGTACACTATAAAACAATTTGAGGCAAAAAAAATGATTACAAGACATGTAAACTATTCCAATAGTATAACAGCAAGCATAACTCGGTTACAATCCGAAAGATCCACATATAACAAATATGTTTGACATACATAATTTAGAGACATAAGCATATTTGGTTGATACTTCTCTGCTAAAGATAATCAACAGAACATACCACGACTATTTACAAAATACAACACAATAATAATTACACATAAATAGGCGATATTAAACATTAAATATTCATAGTTATTAAATAGGCCACATTCGATTGAACGTTGAATCAGGAAGGTCTTAGTATAAGGCGTTTCTAATGTACTCCATGATTTATCAATGCGCCCACGGTAAATACGTTTTTCAAAGCTGTTAAGTTAGCGGAAGAATACATGTGCCTTGACATATGTGATACGAAGAGTTGCGCGTGAGAGAGAGTGAGGATCCGTTTATTATTGCACAAAATGTGATCTTAACATACCATAAAGAGGGACGATCGTCACAACGAGCAGTTTTTAACGAACTTATAGAATACGAAAATAGAGATACAAAGTTAGTAAGGGACTTGACACAAGAATGAAAGTTTATCTGCCCATAAATCCATACCTTATAAAATGATGAAAGAATCCAATCCGCGCCTCAAAGGAAGTTTAATCATTATATGATAGAGGTCGAAGTGCTTGAGCTATTTCAGGTCCTTACTACTAGTTTGATTATAAACATTATCTTACACATAACAATAAAGGGACCGGTCATCAGAACCATTTCAGAATTCGTAAAAGGTAATCAAAGAGTTAAGTAGTGGATCAAAAAATGAGTTTCTGCCCATAAACTTAAAAACTGAATGAATGAAAGAAATCCTATACCCGAGCGTAAAAGGTAAGTTACCATATGTAACATGGCTATGAGTGTGCGTGAGAGGTGTAGTAGAGATGTCTATATTATTGCAAAATTTCCGATCTGCCATGCATAAAAGGAAGAGGTCACAGAACCATTAGAATCGAAAATAGAGCTGTTAAATCAGTATTAGCTTCGATAATTGTAGAGAATTCACAAAAATGAGCTGTCTGCCTAATTCCAAACTTGAATGATTGAAAAGAAATCCATGCCAAAAAGAAAATTTGCTATGGTCTAGCGATGAATCCTCGAACCTGTTTAGTTTTGAAAAGGTGAAGACCATAATCCAAAATTATTCTCTCTAACAGAGCGCAAAATAGTACGGTGGGAGACCACACAATAGGAGGAGGAAAGGAAAAGAGAAGAGAATAATTTTGGATTATGGGTCCTTCACCTTTATTCAACAACTATAACAGTAGAGGATATCAATCGCTAGACCTAGCAAATATTCATGGAAATGGATTTCTTTCATCATTCAGGTTTGGAAATATATGGGCAGAAACTCAAATTTTTTTGGTAATTCTCACGCCACTACGAAACTCTGATTCCTAACTATCGAGAACTTCTATGGTTTACTTGTGACCTCTTCCTTTTGTGCATGATCAGAAATATATGTTCAAAATAAAGGACTTAAATTTCAAGCAACTTCGCTCTACATACTAGTATACTCCTTTACGGTATGGGATTTCTTCATCATTCCACAGTTTGGATTTATGGGCAGAAACTACATTTTTTGATTCCACTACGAAAACTCTGATTCTTTTCGAATTACTAAATGGTTCTGTGACCGGTCCCTTTACTGTATGAAGAAATTTTTTTCACAAATAAACAACGGACTAAAAATTACAACCGTCAACTGATCGCTCTACATATGTAAACTTACCTTTTACGGGTCAACTGGATTTCTTTACAATCATTTTTAAGTTTGGATTATGAGGTTCAGAAATTCAATTTTTGGGATTCCACTACTAATCAAGCTTATTAGAATCTAACTATTTCGAAATTTTCTAATATGGTTCTTTGTGTATCCGGCTGCCACTTTCATGTATGAAGAAATTTTTCAAATAAAGGGGACCCGTACATTTACTAACGCAACTTCGTCTCCTAACAGTTATTTCAATATTACAATTTTCTCTCGTAAACTACATTAAGCTTAGAAAAACTATGTTACTGTGGCATTGATCAAAATCAATGCGATACATTAGAAACGCCTATACCTAAGACCTTCCTGGATTCAACCGTTCAATCGATTGTGGCCTATTAATTAACTTGTGAATATATTTAATTGTTTTCATATCCATATTTATGTATAAAAAAAAATTTTTTCTATTCATTTATTATCCTGTATTTGAATGTTTGTATGGTTTTCGTTTAATTCTATAACGGATATAACGCAAATATGCTTATAATGTTTAACAATATTGGTATTCAAATCACTTCTAAGATCGTATAATGTTATTAGAACTTGCGAAATCGATTACAAACAAGTTTATGACTCGTAATTTATATGCGAGAATTTCTTAACAAAGTTTTCCTTGTATATTATTTTTTGCCTTATTTTCAATGATCTACAAAATGTCTTACTTAATGTCTTACGCGGAACTAATAAATTAGATATGTTTACGCAATATTGAAAATATAATTATGTATTTTTAAGATCTACTTAGATTTCCTTGTAATAATTATCTTATAACAAATATTACCTCGTAAATTACCGATTGTTAGATCAGAGGTTCTGTCAAGCGAAGTATATGTAGTGACACTACAACCATTTATAAAATATTGTAAAAAATTATTTAAATTATGATCGTACTTATAGCTAACAGATTTTTGGCATATATAGTCAACAGTAGCAAGATAAGTATATATAAAATGAAGTGTGTGTACTTCCGATAAATCCATTTACTTTTGTTTGCGAGACGGCGATGAATTCAAAATATTATTCAAGATTAATAATCGAATAGGATGTGCAAGATATCAGAATACTCTCTCCAGAAATAACTCGCCCGGGCAAGAGCGATAAACTTAAGAAAAGGCTGCGACCTTGAATCTTCGATCAACAAATTCTTCGACCTAAACCGAAAGCAGCTATCAGTAGGCAATTGTGAAACTCGCTTGGAAAGGCTGTGGCCTTACCAATTCCCGTGCACTACGAAGAGAGAAATATCTCACAGAAGCTGGACTTTTTGTTACTTTTATACCTTATCATCCTGCAACTTTTTAACTTATGTTCAGTAATAAAAATATTCTCACAAATATGCGACTTCGCTAAACTAACATCACTCCTTATATAGGGTGCTTGCTCTATAAGAAGCCACCACTATAGCAAGCCATCCCTACCCTATATATTATGAGATGTCAGGTCTATTATATTATCGAGTATTATAAATATAATATTTTAGGATCATGTATCTAAAAGGTTATAAATATATAAAATTAGTTGATCAGTATTAAATAACAAAATCCCTTAACAAAGTTTGAATAACAATATGTTATATATACTTAATTACTAAAAGATACCAAGCTATACTCGAACTAATGTAAAATATATTCGTAACATCACTTATTCTCTTCATCAATAAATAATATATATAATATAGAGTATTAGGGGGCGGATAGCCAGCATGTTACACACCATAGAGGTAACACAACAGTCTCGAGTATAAAAAGATTTAGACCGGCGTAAATATCCAAGTTGTATCGCAACTATGAATACAAACGTAGACCAATTAGTCAAATTCCAAAGGGCAAATTAGTTATACTTTCCGCGATACCTTTTTGAGAGATCATTTATTGTTGGCACATTTTTTTCTGGAAAATAAAACACCTGTAATACAATTTTTTTAACCAAGCTAGAATTTTCAAATTTCGGATCTTGACTTGAAAAGCCTGGAGCCCTGAGCCCTTCTGATCGTGACAGCCGTCTTTTATACCAGCAGTTTCCAAGGTTGTTCTCTGATACTGTGTCCGTCCGTATGCGAGCTATCCATTTTACGCTCAAATTTCTTTACCATAAGACATGATCCATTTCGTCAGTAGAATTCGTCTATGATCATCACTTAACACAGTAATCCCATCTTCAGGTGCATCCTCGAGGTAAACTGAGTGGCACTGCATACTAAGAATATATTATAACCCCTTTGTTCTTGAAGGAATGAAATAGTCAGACACCTGTTCTTCCCATTAAATACTCACTTAAAACTGTCAGCATTTTTGATCAATATCATATTCTCTACCACACAAAAAGACGCAAAAGAAGTGATGGGTGAAGTGTTAAACTACTATTTCAGCCCCATGATCATATATGCTACTATATGTTATATTTAGGAGCGAGTAAACAAGGGGAAAATAATTCCTATTAAGCATTTAAAGACGATACACACACATCATACGCGAATACACAACGCCAAAGACCAGCAGTCTTCAAATATTAACACACACAAGAGTATCTAAACTCGAACGACACAAGCACGCAGCACACACACAACACACATTATTATTATATATCACCATCAATATATATTATTATTCTACCAGTAAGAGAAAACTACAGGGGGGATGTACTGAGCAATTAACTTGAATAGGGTGTTGAATCTTGAGTAAGAGTAATAATAGGTGGATCTAACTCATACACCGTAATCAGTGAGGGTGTATTTAAGAGGAGTCATTACCTAATATATATCACTCACATACCACACACTACTAATTAATAACCAGAGAAGGAAGTATGAGGTAAGGTACCATAATCAGTCACCTATTATCGGGCCTGATGGACCTAACAAAGCCTCAGTCATTACACCCCTAGGGGTGTCCTCACTCTCTCCAAGATAAATCAACACCCTTATCCAAGAAGCGTCAATTACCCCCTCATGGACGTTATATTGTCTCTTCACGGGTAAGGTGGTGTGTTTGCTTATAGATACTCTTGGTTAATGAAACCTGTTATTACGTAATAAGTTTTTGTCATTTGTCAGAAATTGATTTAAATAATATTACTATGACAGGGTGAATTACACACTGATTATGGTAGAGAAATGATGTAAGTTTTGTAAAGAATAATATAACTAGAAGTAATAAATAACCTGCAGATGATAGATGTTTAAGTAACGTGAGACCTAAGGTTAAGTTTTTTGTATATATGATGGGTTATTATTAAACTGTCCACGATTGCCTTAAGTATATTCGTTGACTAAATGTATACGCATCCTTAATACTACCTCATCATATAAGAATAATCAAATAATGTGTTATACCACTCTGAACTAGTGTGAATATACATTTGACTAAGATATAATGTCAACTTCAATAGTTGAGATGCTGGTTTAATATCTTATTGATTATAGATATAAGGCCACTTGTTAAGGATTTTGTTAGATTAAATATACAAGTCCTTTTACTGTTGCTGAGAGTCCTAAAAATTGATAATTAACTATACGAATATATGTAACCTGAATCATAATGAATATCGATAGATATATCATAGACGGCGTGGAATGGGTAGGGAACTGCTAGGAATTAAAGGTTGTGTTATGATTTACTGATTATATCACTGTAATTTACTAGAGACAATTTAAAATCAGTTATAATACTATTATCACACTTTACTGTGTAATATTTTATATTCAATAGATAATTGATGTGTTTTACGATATATATAATTGTATCAAGAGTTTAAAATTCTCCGTTATTTTTAATAGACGATATAATAGTATCTGATCAACAAAACTTTGTTATGTTTGCCATTATTCGTTTGGGATTATGATATTTAGATGAGGTTATGATGAAATTTCACACACATATATATATTTAAATTATTTATATTAATATTACGATAGTAAGTTGTAATGTAAATAAAAATTATTGTTACATATGAACTGAGAATTATAACTATACATAATAATTAATCCATTAACATAAATTCACATAAATGAAATTATTTGTTGTCAGTATACATAAGCTTAGACATGTTTATGCTAAATTTTTGTTATAAATATTTAAACGATTAATATTATATAATTGATAAAATTAACAATTGTATATGTTTAGAGTATGCTTGATAAAAATAAGAGTGTTTGATATAGGTTATACGTTTAAATGATATAGAAGTTGAATTTAATGTATTTAACTTGATATATATGTTATTAAAAACAGCTTGGATAGTTTTTTATTATAATGTTAGTATAGATATTTTGGTTATCGTGTATATTAAGTGTCTCGTAATATACAGGTATTTACCCTTGTAACAAAAACCAATATAATTCCTTAGTTCTGGTCATGCTATGGTTAGCTTTATTAATGTGACAATACTGCATATATAACCATAATTTAAGTATAAACATTATTATTATCGTTGGTTAGAGTATTATATAATATAAAGATACATTTAATTATTAATATTATTGTTACATATAACGTTTAATATTATAGTTATGTTGTTGTATTGTATTCGTTGTTGTGAATTTAATGTTGTGTATGTATTGTTGTGTTACTAATCGGAATATTATACTACTATATAATATATCTTTAGATGATTTATGGATATGGTTTCAGTTCGTGCGTCGGTATTATCTTATTAGTTTATTTATACTTCTATGTATTGTGAATATATTTGGTATAAAAGTATAAAGAATCCTCATTACCATTTAAAATAGGGTTTGCTCCTTGAACCACACCCGCAGACCCATACAGCCATCACTACTCCACAAGTCCATAGGACATTTTTCGCTGTGCTGGTTCGATGACATCAACTCGCGCATCTCCTCGCATCTCAAAACCTGTTGTTGATATTTTCACCACTAGGAGCTTCGTTATTCCCAACGATGTGTCATTTAATATTTTAATCGCACCCGGATGGATACCGTGATACACTTGCTTGTATTCCCATCCACAAGCAATTCAAATAATAGACCCTTTCATCTCCAATAATCTATGACCTCCTCTATGCATAGAGTTCATATTCAAGATTATATTCAAAATTATTGCAGCAGCGATGGATTAGATGGATAATTAATGATGTAAGATCATCTGATATAATATATATATCGATATAACACTTAACATAGTGAATATATATCTAACTGGAAAGAAAACGTGAGAGGTTCTAATAGAATAGTGGTTGTTTTCTCGTCGATTAGAGTGAGAGGATATTAAAACCCTTGATGTATACGATCCAACTATTAGGAAATACACTCAATCGATTATGTGATGTGACCTCAGATACTAAATATTATCAATGTAATAGGTATATATATTTCCATCACAGTTTCGAACATCTGAAAAATATATATTTGTATTTGAGAGCTTAAAAATAATAAAAAACGATAATATTCACTAATCGCATTCATTAAATAGCATTCACTATCACAACTTTGTAATACGGATCATTAAATCATAATATATAATACATAATAGCATCATGGTTAGTTATACTATTACTATTGATATTTCAACTATACCAAAAACATGGTAGGAGTTTTTTACCACCGGTATAATGGCAATATAAATATTAACAGGAAATGCTTTTGTTAATATTAATAATAACTTATTCAGCTTTGAAGATTAGAATTATTAAATTCTATACTCTCATATTTATATGAGAGAATAAGTATAAATGTATCGCTGCTTGAGATATAATTCAAATTATGCTATAAAAATGGTATATTAAGTTGACTGTCACTGAAGGCATTATATTAATATAAGTTTATTTATAATAAAAAAAGGGTATTGATAAATTTTTTAGAGAAGAAATATATATATACTAATGAAAACTAATTATATCACCTACACACTTGATAATCCTATGTTCTCTGGTATATATGCATGCAAATATTATGAATAATATTAAATATATATGATATTAATATAATAAAACATTAGTTTTTACTTTTTCCTAAGAATAGTAAAGGACTGTTTTTGCTCCTACGTTAATTTATATATAATTATTAATATAATATAAGGCTTTATTTTCTATATAGAATGAAAATTATTAAATGATTATATAAAAAATGTAAAATATAATATAATACTATGTTTTAATATATATAACTATCTCACTACTCTGTAGTTACCAGCTCTAATATATTGTTACTATAAGGTTTATCATTAGTAGGCTATATATTTTATATTATTACGTCTGGTTGTTGTGTGTTATATAAGTTATGTATTTTATATATATCTATGTTTACTTTGGGAAATTGGTGCTTAATCAGAAATTGTCTTATATACCTTTCTCACAAGTAGAGGGTAACAAATTACTGTCTTTACCTGTATTATATGTGTTTATAAGTGCTATTATCAGTAAAGATCAATGAGAGTGCAAGTTTTCCGAGGTGAATTTATTCATTCGAAGTTTATTATTTTAAATATATTGTAATTTTTATTTATGTTAAATTAATAAACAAATTTATACTCATCTTATTGGCATTATTATTCAGCTTTAACATGTTGTTCACCTAATCTTAAAGACATTGACTTACGTTTTTAATGTTTAATTGTAATTAACTAGTTACATATTATAGGGAAGCAATAATTACATACGCTCCTATAGATAAAGCCAGTAACAAGTATGATACATCAGTTTCCGATCCATAGTTGATATAAATTTACTGAGCCCACTAAATGTGACTGTGTCAGTCGAGCTACCTAGACTTAACGTTTAATTAAAAATCGGTATATGTCAGATATCCTGAATGTTGATAAAGGTTAAGACAATAATTTGAGAAGTTTTTGCATATGCAGTTGGGATATTAAGATGACCCATATTTTATCTAAATTTATAAACAATAACATAAGTTGCAATCCTTTATATTTTGTTATTAGTGGTTTTTGTTGGTTTAACTTCTTGTATACAATATTTTTGGTTGTTATACAGTAATTAATTTTTCGTGTGGCTAATTCTTATTGATTGCTTATATGGATATTTTTAAATATTATATTTTAATTTTCTTACATACCTTTAAAATATCTAATGTAAACTCAAGTTAAATCTGTAAAATTCAAAAAATCACACTGTTATCCAGGCCACCTCCTACCCATGTTACGCCGTGATCAATTGATCATTGATCTATTGATCTATCGATCTATTGAATTCAAGTCATAATTTTGTATAATATAAACTACAACAAACTTTTAATTTTATTTTAATCGCGCTCACGTATGTGGATTAGATAGAGACTTTAACTCGTATTTTTACACTTTAGAAAGATAATTATTATATCTTTTTATAGACCTTTTTGAGAGCTTAACTAACTTCAATTATAATTTCCATCAACTTATCCCTAAAAAACACAAGCATGGTAATAATGTGGAGAATCAAACTGGTAATTAAAGCATTATTGGGCAGTTTCTATGCAAGAATTGTTTATTGAAATGGAAGTGTTTTCGTGTGTTAGTCAAAGTTGAGAAATAGACTAATTTGAAGTGCTATATGATCTATGAGAATAATGATATCGATTCTATGTACATATAATGGTGTGATGAGCGGCGCTGGAGTCATCAGCATGGACGTTAGTATTGACTGTGTACTGAGTTGTTAAGATGTGGGCGAAACATTTGGTTAAGGCATGTCAGGAAATATTGATCCCACAGAATAATGTGTATTTTAAATTTATTTTGGTTCTTTTCCTTATGCTATTTATGGTGCTTTTCAAAGCTAAATTAGTAAATCTATTCTATGTATTATTAATTAATTAAAATAAGTTTAAGCATATTTCTAAACATACTTGATTACGAATCAGTCAACTATCAAGGTTATAATTTCAATATGTGATAAACTTTTCTAGTATAATCAGTTAAATCAGTAAATCAGTACATCGCTGAGAATAAATCAGTAAAGTCAAATGATATATATCTCATTCGCTCCTCTACTCACCGCTTCACTACTCTTTGTCCAAGGAAGTCGTAATAATCTAGATTGAGGTCTCACTTTTGATCAAGTCTCGATTTTGTTTAATGAATGAGGAAGAAAAGAGAGTTTCCACTCTTCGACTCGAGTTCTTTTGTATTTTAATATTTTTGGTATTTTTACTAAATACAAAAGTAAGAAGTACTTTCATAAAGAAGTATCACATAGATCATAAACTTAAAAATGTGCCATTTGTTACATAACCTAAAGGCAGTAAATCAGTAAATCAAGTAAATCAAAACTGCCCTCCATACCCTCCCACCCCCCTCTGTGATCTATTGCTCTAATTAATTTATTGATTTTTTGCTGTATTGATATCAAGTCATGTTTTTATTAAAATTGTTGTTTTGTATTTCCTAAAGCAGTAAATCAGTAAATCAGTAAATCAACTACCGATGCAACAAGCCACGACGTTCCTATGCCAAGTGCCGCGTGATCTTATTGAATCTATTTGATGCATATTGATGGTACTAGTGTATCTATTGATTCAAGCATATTACGGCAATATAATTTTGGTATATGAATATGGGTTACTGATTGATAACACTATAGTGTATATTGAAAGTAAAAAAGTTTTATTATACCAATTTGCAAATCTTATAACTCTAAGATTTTTGTTTGAAAAATTAATTTTGTTTTAACACTTTAAGAATATTCATTCATTTCATCCTAATTCCCTTTTTCTTCTATTTTCTTTTAATGAAAAACAACTTTTTCTTTATTTATTTTAATCGGATATTATTAGTTAAAAATATTTTGTTAAAACTTTATATTTTTAAAAGATACAGAGTTTTTTCTATATTTTAGTTTTGATTTATCGTCGTTCAAAGTTGTTTACCATTTAAATGTATTCATTTATTTTTTTTTATGGGTGTTCTCCCATTAGATACGAGTTTTTTGTTTTTTACATAAAAATTTATTCTTTTAATGTTTATAACTTAAAAAAATTAGCATTTTTACTCGATGTGTCCAACTAAATGAGATCATAATACCTAGGTATAAATCAGTTTAACTAGAAATTATCTAACCCTCAGCCAATCTCGCCGTTTAACCATGTAGACTTAGTGAAATAAAATTAGGCTATTTGTAGAGATTCAAGTCAATTTTTTTTTATAAGATAATATATGAGGTATATGTTTAGCATCACTTACCCTATCAATAGAATACGAATCAGATAGATACAATCAGTAACAAAGATCTGTAAAATCAAATACATGAGTATCCAGCCACCCTCCACTACCGACATCACACCGTGATCAATTCGTGATGGTCACGTATTTGTTTATGCTATTGAGAAGTTCAAGTCATGGTGAGTTGTTTATAGAGAGATTGGTGGATGTTTTACATACCAATGTAAAGCAGATTAAATCAGTCCATAGTAAAATTCTCTAACTGAAGATGAGGTATCCAGCCACCCTCTTATCTACCCATTCGTGAGTCTTATTAGGAATCTTGATCTATTAGACTATTGATCTATTGAGATCCATTTGATCTATTGATTCACAGAGTCTTTTTATTAATTTTATGATAATATATACACAAAAACTATAAAATTTATCATTTTTCTGCTTGTAATTCTTCTTACATTTATGAGTTTTTGAGCTAAAATTATTCTTATATTTAGATTGTCTATATCACCATAAAAAAAGAATTTAGCATTCTACATATCAATAACCTATCAATAGATACGCAGTAAATATCAAAGTAAATCAATACTCCCTTCCAGCAGCCCTCCCAACAATCGTGTCTATTGATCTATTGATCTATTGATTCTATAGGACATTCACAACTTTTTGTCTTCTACTCCAATGATACTTTATTATTTTGTTTTGTTTCTTTAAACCATTTGAGTATTGTTTGTTAGCCAAGAAATAATTTGTGTTCCTTTTTATGCTTATAACTTTTAAATTGAATTTAGCGCGATTGATTATCACATTACGATTTACGTAGGTAATGTAAAAGCATAAAATCAGTAAAATCAGTAAAACATTATCACATAACTGCCCTCCATTTCCCACAGCACACCATTAATAGTGATTCTTATTATCCTTTAATATTTATCTACAATGATGACCTACAATGAGATATACAATAGATCAATTGATTCAATGATCATGATTTTTATTAAACAAGTATGAATGTTTTGTATATCATCCTAAAAACATGAAAATCGAGTAAATCAGAAAATCCAAACTACCCTTCACTAACTGGTCAAGGAGGAGCCTTGGCCTAATCGCAGAACCGTGATCTTAGGTTGTATTTGCATATTATTCTATTGAGATGAGATTTTATGATCTACTGTGATATCTCATAGGGTGCTACATATTAATGAAATAATTTTGTATAAATAGGGTATGAAAATAAGTTCGTTAAATGTATTTTGGTTAATAAAATATTATTTCGCAAATTTTATTACATTTTTTTTAATATCTTTTGCAGTTTTCGAAAACTAAAAGAAAATTAAATGTCTTCTATCCAATATTTTAATATTTACACATATGTATATTAAATTATTTTTTTCTACCAATTAGTGATCACTGATTTGGATCTTTCTAGATTTTAAATTTTTTCATACATTATTATTATAATATGAGTTTCTTTTAATAATTTGTATTGACCTTTCTATAGTGATTTTTCCTTACAATTATTAAAAATATTTTAGATTTAAATAATTTCGATTTTTATTCTGTTTTTAAAAACTGTATGCGATGTAAGGTGGTTAGTTAAAGTTTGAATTTATTTAAAAATATATATTGTGGTTTTAGATTATTTTTTATCTTATGATTATTTTATTGATCTGAGCTTGATGTGTAAAATAGTTTGCGTTATTGTACTCTCACTAGATAAATTAATAATTCATACGTTTATATATATTGCTCTAATTTCATTAAACATAAACGATAAAAAATCTTTACACTGGAAATGTTATAATTTGACCATTTATATATCTAATAAATTCAGTATAAAATATCTCTATATAATACAATCCATCCTAATTTATTTAACCTTTTTGCTAACCTTCTACTCATTTCTAATTCCATATTGTTATGATGGATCTTTGCAATCCTTTGATCTATTGTTGAAGTAGAATTTAGGTAGTATCGCATTATGTATCAGACGAAAGACAATAATACAATAGACACGGCCTCACGATATTTTATACATAATCAGTGAGGTACAAACTAAAAAAATGCTATCATGTCAAAGTTTCGCTTCAATAATGTTTTTGACATATATCATATACCTGACAAAGAATTATAATGTACAAGCAGCAAACCTACATACCTTACAAGGTAGGAAATAAACTGAAACATAGAAAACTATCTGCCTTTTATTACGTCCGTAACTATTTTGTGTTATGCGAGTTCCTATGAACTGATTGAATAGCCATTGAACCACCCTAATATTTTAATAACTCGGCACCAGCACTGGAGCCAGCCCCCCCCCCAAAACCGGGTGCCAGCTGTCCAACTCCTAAACTACCTCTTCGCGAATCAGCTCAGAAATTCACATCCCTTTTATTCTTTATATAATTTTCTTATATATTATCATACTATCTATTTATTCATAGTATATTATATATCTATTCTTTATCACTTATCTATATACTTTATATACATATCTCTTAATATATACTACTACTTATATTTGTTATTATTTTTTTGAGTATATCATTACTCTTTACTTCATTTTTTTTTATTTTTTTTTTATCAGTCGGCCTATACCACCCTCTAATAATATATATTAGATGAGATATAGTGATTACTACTATATGGAGCATACCATAACTAATATATATATATTATATTATATATTATATATATAGCGAACTTATTGTATATATCTTTTAATGTAACCTACTTGTACAGTTGTGTTATATTTCTTTTAATATTAAAAAAGCCCTTCTGCATTGTTGAACATAATGAATAATTAGAAATATCTTAGCCACAACTCTAATTGACTATATAAAATGATCTAGAACACAAGATACATGAGTATAAACGCCATAAAATATAATAATCAGTAGACAACGGGAGCTTTCAACTCCCGGTCACGAACGACACGGATCTACTTCAGAGTTATGAATAGTACTTTTAGTTATGTAAGTATTTGCACAGGATGGAAAGATCAATTTAGTTGGTTTTTTATTTTCTTCAGTTGTGTTGCTTGAAAAATCTGATTGATATAAGATATCATTAAGGATAAACATGTTAAATCCTCAAACAGGTTATCTTTGTAATGTTTTTATATTATTATACAAGAAAGACTCCCGATTTTTAACGATGGCCTGATGATAATATTGTAACAGAATTGAAGTTATTTATATTGATAAGATGATTACAAGTGGGCCTGTGGTGGGTAAGACTGAGTTTTTGTATTGTTTTATTCAGATCAATCTGTATGTTGAGAATTTTCTTTCTTTTCCAATCTATTGATTCTCCGATGTAGGTGAGGTTGCATGTGCTGCACGGATGTGATAGGTACTGCTTAGGGAATGGCTTTCCTTGCGTTTGGGAGGTTTTATTTGATTTTTGAGGGTAATCTTGGTTGGATTGAACCAAAATGAATATTTTTTTGGTAATATTTTTAATTGAATGTATAGGTATACTTCGGAGTGGGCAAAAAAAGAAAGATTTCCTTTTATTTGGAGTGGTGTTATACGACTGTTTATTAAGACCTAGGCACCGCAGTGGCTCCAGCACGGGATTTTTTTTTTGCTTTTTAAGTGCTTTTAGACAATGAAAACCTATTGGATAAATGTAGAGAATTTAAAAATCAAAAATAGTGGTGTCTACATTTTCTTCGGAAAGAATGTGATGGGAGGCGAAGCGCACGCGCAGCAAACTGGACGACATATCCAGAATCCAAAAGCATTGAATATATATACATAAATCTCTGTCTCTAAATGATTATTGAGTATTGGGACCGAATCCGTCTTGTAGATGCCCACCAGATGGTATAATAATTGGGCCAAGCTGATGTGGGGTTATTTCATGCGTGCTATCACGATACGCAAATTTCAGCCATATTACTGAAGAATCAGTATTGTGTGCCAATTGTGTGTGTTTTACATATACGAGGTGTAGTGGCGGAGATACACGGCGTAATGTTGTGACATTTGAAGGGTACGTCGACTGTAACCTGTAGGAGCGGCATGGCACGAACGGTTAAGAGTGGTATTACAGGCGTCTGTAGGTTGATATGAACTGGGGTTAACCGGATCACAAAAACAAGTCTTCACGAGTCTTGACGTTACCCTACATATCTCCCTAACCCATAAACTATTGTTGAGGAGGGGAGAGGAAGATATGTGATAAAATTTCTGATCATTCCCGATGGAAAATCAATTGCCTTAGAGAGTCATGAGTCGATAAGGGAGAGCCCATCACTCGCCCTCCCAGAGGTCTGGTCATATAATAAAAGTTTGCTTCGAGAGCTTCACACATGGAAATAAGTTATGTGTAGGAATACAGATTGATGAAACTTATTTCAATAATTGAATTGCTAGAGACTCAATAGTGACTAAGTTGAAATTTGGAATTCAGTTTTAAAATCAACCGTTCTAATAAGTTTAATTGTAAAAGGGGAACAGGTCATCCGAGTGAGTGAACAATGAAGATGGTGTCAACTTAGAAAATCTATGTGTGTGAGGGTGATTTCTGTTGTCTAGTTTAGTACGAGACATGAGAGTCTTCAGTGAGATTTTTTTATTAAAAATCATGACGAAATATTGCTTATGAGAGGTTTTAGTTGTGTTGAAAGCCGATTACATTATATTAATAGAGAAACAATTTTTTGGCTTTGAACAGTTGTACTATTATATACTTTTATATATAGTGTTTCTAACAAATAAATAATTATTATTATTCTCAGGGTCCAAAATCCCAGTGTCAGAATTATGATCTCATATATTATCTAATTCAATTTTCAAGCAAGAAGCCATTGCTAATTTCGACAAAAAAGAAATTTTGCAAATTTTGCAGTTTTAATAAAAATATAATGCAAAATTAGCGTTAATAATATTAAATAATAATTAAAATTAATAATATACATTAATATTATTATAAATAATAATATATAATCAATTAATCAATTTATAATATATATATAATAAATATTAATATTATAATTATATATAATAATATTGTGATATAATATGTCATTATAATATATATTTTATATAAATATTATATTTAAAATGTAAGTACAATAATATAATAACTATAAAATATACTGATTATATAATTAGCTTTATAATATATATAATATATACAATATATAATATATATATTTATCATTTATATAATAATAATATATATATATATATAATATATTATATATATAAATATATATTATTATAATATATATCTAGATATCATATATCTAGTATCTAGATATAATATTTAGCCAGTATATATATATATATATATATATATATATATATACTATATATTATATATATATAGTAAGTATATATATTTATATATATATAATTAGTACTTATATATATATATATATATAATATAATATAACTATATAAAAGGAATAAGGGGAATTTGCATAGAATAATGAAAAAGTGGATGGTGCTTTCGTAACTGATGAGCTGAATGTAACTGGTGTGGGTGGGAACACTTCGAAAAATTTGCATAACCATTTGGCAATATGAAGAGGTTTGATAGTGAATGGTGGCGTTTGATTCGTGCAAGGAATAGGTATTTTTGGGCATAAGGTCATTAGAATGGAGGAGGTAATGGGTATAGAGAGAAAGTTGAAGAAATGGTAAAGTCTGCAGGTGTAGATGAAGTTACCGGTGAAATGATCAAGACGGAGGCGAAGCCTGGTGATTGATTGGATTGGAAGTTGTGTAACAAATGTTTATGGAGAGCATAGTTTCGAGGGATTGGAGAGAGCATGTAGTATAGCACCCTTATATAAGGTAAATGAGATCAACGGTAATTGTAGAATCTTAAGGAAATTAGTTTAAAGTGTGTAGGGAAGATATACTACTTATATTTTGGGTCAAAAGAATGCGTCTAGTGGCTGAAATGACTGATTGTGAAGAACAAGGTGCTTTAGAAGTGGTAGATGGATGTGTGGACCAAATCTGTTACATTGAAAAAAATGATTGAGAAAATGAGGGAAGGAGAAGAATAAATTGGCCTTTAGTTTTTTTTTTTTTGTATTTTCAACAAGGCGTATGAAATGATTAATAAAGGAAGCTCTAAGGCAGGTGTTATTTGATGTATGGTTGTTGTGACTGTAACACGATAAATCAATGTATATATAAATGAATAAATAACTGTGTAATAATATATGGAGTTGAAAGTGATTGTTTTAATATTAATAGCGGAGGGAAGCAGGGATTGGCTATGTCTTCTTGGTTATTCAATTGTATATGGAATGGGGTATGAAAAAGATTAGAGGTGGGATAGCAGGGAGATGGTGTTAGAATCAGGGTTAAGGAGTCGTTTCAAAAATTTTTCCGACTCCGACTCGACTCCACCTCTTCAAAATTACCGACTCCGGACTCCGACTCCACTCTTCAAAATTACTGACTCCGACTCCACTCTTCAAAATTACCGACTCCCCAACTCCGACTCCACAATCTTGTTAGAATGAAGGACAATGGAAAGAGAGCGGAGGATGCCCTACTTATATTATATGCGGATGATTTTTGTTTTGTGTGGCGAATCGCGAATCTGAGAGGATTGGTAGAGAGATTGACAGGGTGTGTAAAAGGAGATGTTTTGAAGATCACGTAGATAAGAGTAAGGTTATGTTGTGGGAGTGAGGACAGTCCTCGGTGTGCAGTTATGCTAGATGGTGAGCAGCCTGGAACAAAGTGTCTGGGTTTAAATATTTAGTATACATGTTGGGTGAAAAGGAAACGGATGCAGAGTGTAGTAGGAAATTTTTTGAGAATGGTAGGAAGGTGGCTGGTGCAATTAACTCGTTGGTGGATGCAAAGAGAATAAGTATCGAGTGCGCTAGGGTCTAATGAGGGTAATGTTTTTTAAAAATAATGATCACTGTGAAAATTTATAAACACAACCTATAAATTGCCTAAGAATACCCGTAATTATTCATATTGAAAAGCTAGAAAGTAACGGAATAACGGAGTAACCTACTTTTTTGAGTAACGATGGCCACCTCTATTATTATTATATAGTATTATTATATAGTATATTATATATAATATTTTATATATATATATATTATATATATCGTATATATATATATATATAGTATATATATATTATATCTATATATATATATGTATATATATTATATATATATATAATATTAATCACTTTCATTACTGTGTATATGTCAGTTGTAAATACGACATTTGTAAATCATTGTCAATTGAGATTTTTTTCTCAGATCATCAACCGTCACTGTGGATTCTACATCAAAGCATTCCAAACAAGCAGAAGTTAGGTTAAAGGCGGTTGGTGGAGAGTTTGGACTCTGGAAGATTATATCTGAGCAGTCTAGTGCACTTGAATTTCCACTTGAGTTTTTAGGCGATTTTAAAAACAAGTTTACACCTCAAACTTTCCTAAGTAATTTATTTTGCTTCCTTCTCATTTCATTAGAAAAAGCTCTATACTGAGCTCCACTAAATCACTGTCTTCCGCCCATTGTACTGGTAGGAAGCATAATATAACCGTCAACAAAGATTTATGCCAAATTACCGTAAAGTAACAGTTCAAAAAATTAAAAAAAAAATCTCCATTATAAAAGCTGCAAATGTTGGAAATTGGCAACTTCTCTTGGCACTTGGCAACTTCTATTTGTTGTTTGCAAAATTTCGTTTTCGAATGTTGTTATATTTAGTACTTTTTCTTGAAATTCCTATACCAAAAATAGCAAAATTTTAAATTAAAAATAATACATAATTAATCTTCAAATTTGGTAAAATCACAATACTTGTAAGAATGACCTTTTGACCTTTGAAAGGTTATCTAAAAGAATGACCTTTTGACCTTTGAAAAATTATCTAAAAGAATGACCTTTTGAACTTTAAAAGGTTATCTAAAAATATGACCTTTTGACCTTTGAAAGGTTATCAAAAATTATAACCTTTTAACCTTTGAAAGGTTGTCTTAAAGAATGACCTTTTGACTTTTG
>JABUQX010117846.1:0-5000 GCA_015478945.1 Trachelipus rathkii
AAGATATTCAATGAAAGTAAAGTACAACAAAAAGTCCCTTCTGTTGAGATATTCTCTGTAGGCGAATTGGTATTCACAGCCTTTTCCAGCGCGTTTTTTACCCTATTCTAAGACTCTTCGTTTTAGCGAAAATTTGTGATCGAAATTTAAGTCGCACCCTTTCCTTGAAATTTATCTCTCTTGCCGGGAGGATTTCTGGAGAGAGTATCTTGAGTGAATTTATTTCTTCTGATTCTTATTGTTAATTTTATCTGACTCTGTATCTGACTGAAGAGTATATCAAAAGGACGGGTTTATATATTATTTCATTTCGACTTATGCTAAAATTTTGCTCGCGCAAATCTTTGCATAAGTACGAACATAAATTAAAATTTTTACAAAGTTATAATGGAGTGCTACATTACTTCCTGCGCTAAACACGGAGTGAGAAAGTATGTTATAATAATTATACAAGATATAAAAATTAACCTTCATGCACACAAAGATATAAAACATTTCAATGGGGTAAAAATAATAACTAAAATACATAAAGTTATACTTTCAAATGCAAACATATCTAATTATGTCCGAAAACATAAGCAGACATATAAACATTTGAAGGCAAAAATAGTATATTCAAATACGAGCATAACTGGTTACATCCGAAGATCTAAACATATATACAAATATTTGAATACATTAAAATACAATAATGTTATTTATAATGAAAATAAAAGGTGCCTTCAAACATAATCATATTTGATAATATTCGTTAGATATAAACAAACATACAAACATTTAAATGCATAAAAATACAAAAATATTCATACATAATTATTGATATGAAACAACTGAATTATTCACAAGTTAAATAGGCCACATTGATCGAACCGTTAAATCAAAGGAAAGGTCCAGTATAAGACGTTTTTAATGTATCCATGATTTGATCAATGCGCACGTAAATGTTCAAAGCTGTAGTTACGAGAGAAACATTGCTTGACATATGTAGAGACGAAGTTGCTTGAAATTTAGGTCTTTTATTTGAAAAATTTCTTCATACATAAAAGGGAGAGGTCACAGAACCATTTAGAATTCGAAAAGGAATCAAAGTTCGTAGTGGAATCCAAAAATGAATTTCGGCCCATAATCCAAACTTTAATGATGAAAGAAATCCATACCGTAAAGGAAGTTACATATGTAGAGGCGAAGTTGCTTGAAATTTCGTTAAGTCCTTTATTTGAAAAATTTCTTTATACATAAAAGGGAGCGGTCACAGAATCATTTAGAATTCGAAAAGGAATCAGAGTTCGTAGTGGAATCCAAAAATGTTTCTGCCCATAATCCAAACTTGAATGATGAAAGAAATCCATGCCGAAAAGGAAGTTTGCTATGTCTAGCGATGAATCCTCGAACTGATAGTTGTGAAAAGATGAAGACCATAATCCAAATTTTATTAAAAATGAAAATTGAGGTTCGTATTGATAATGTTCATTTGCTTGAGTCATCTTCTCGGAGTGTTCTGATTGAAAATTTTAGTGTTATTGTAGTTTTTTTCTTTTTCTTCATTTTGTTTGTTTTTTTTATTATCAGAAGGCGCTGTTGAAGTTCTGGGTGTTCTACTCCGGGTTCACCAATTATATAGGGAAGTACTTGCTAAATTGGTAATTCTTTTGTGAGCAAGCACCCTATATAAGAGGATGGTAATTTAGAAATCCAAATTTGAAATGATGTTTTTATTCAACATAACTAATAAAGATATTCAATGAAAGTAAAGTAACAAAAGTCCTCTTCCCTGTTGAGATACTACTCTCTCCTGCGGAAAAGGCAATTGTACTTATGGCTTCATGCAAGCTTTTGCTTATTCTAGATCTTCTGCTTTGGCTGAAAATTTAAGAATGAAATTTAACTGGCTAGCTTGCTTAATTACTTCTGGGAAGTGGATTCTGGAGAGAAAGGATCTTTGAGTGAATTGATCCCTTGACACTACACTTCTATCCTGACCTCCAAACTAACTGACCTCCGAATATAGCAATCGTGCTGACTTAGCTCATGGCATTATCTGCTGACCCATATGCTAAAAATTTGCTGTAAACCCATATATATCTAATATAATTTTAATTGATAAAGTTGTAATGAGTTGCTAGATATTATGCGTTATTGGTATGATATATTATATTATATGTTATATATATATATGATATATATATATATATGTTACATATATTGTTATTGTTATGGAGCATGCGCAGCAGCGTTAACATGATTGTTACTATATATGCGTTGCTTGCTATTTGCTGGTATAAAATATGTTATTATGTACATATTGATGTTGCATATTGACATATTAAAAATGATTATTGTGGTTATTATTGCTATTATTATTATATATATATTATGCTATTAGGAATATGCCATATTGGTTATTACATATATATTATATATATTATTATTATTATTATTTATATATATTATTGTTATTGTTATACATATACATATACATATATACATATACATACATACATACTACATATTGGTTACATACATATTATTACATACATACTCTTATTTCCATATTACATATATTGTTATTGTTGGTTATTGTTATTATTATTATATTATATATTATTATATTATTATTATTATTATTATATATTATATATTATTATTATTATTATATTATTACATATATATTATTATATATATTATATATAAACAGTAATATATATATATATTAAGTATTATTATTACTATTATTACATATTATTATTATTATTATTATAATATACAATTTTATACATACCTTACATAGCTATATTATTATTACACGTTATGATTATTATATATATATATATATATATATATATATATGATGAGAAATTTCCATTATTTATATGCATATTAATGAGAGAGAGAGTGGGGCATGTAAGTGCAATACTTCCCATACATGTGTATGGGAACAAAGCTCTCAATCTCTGAAATATACATGAAAATACTTAGGGCATCAGAATGCCAAATAATGCCCGCCAAAATAACTAAAGACTGTTAAAGATTTAAACTTTGTAATGGTTGGGGAGAGCCTGTGGGGGCCGCCTCCAAGGCCTCAACCGAGAAAGAAAGGATTGTTATATTAGAAGCCGTACACGACGGACGTAGAACAGATTCCGCTGTGATATAGGGCTGAGGGAGGACTCGCCGAAGCGTCTTCCCATATATATTCAAACTTATTGAATCAATTATTATAGTATTTATGGTGAAATCCAATTGTTATAGAAATTATCATCTAATTGTCCAAGTAAACAAAGCGATTTTATAAAAATTCAGACAGCATACAAACTTAAATGCTTCGTGTCTATTCATTGTCAAATAACCGGCAGATTTGCTGATATATATAATATGGGCTTATTAACTGTGTTTATAAAACTTAAATATATTGTGCTATTATTACATTACATGCTAATTCATTATTGTTGTCGTACTATAAATTTCACTTTGCATATTTAATAAAACTTTTGTCGCATCAACCACTTTCACTAATCATTCCCCTCATTAATTACTTTTTTGTAATCTGGCTGATTTAATATCAGTGCAATTTTGGTGACCCCAGAGTGACCGGAAATACCTTGCAACCTTGCAACCTTGCAATCTTGCAATAAAAATATTACCTTCTGATCTGGGCCTAAAAAATTTCTATTAAAAACAGTGAAAATAAATTAACAGTGATTAGTGAAAGTTCTAAAAATGAAACAGCTAGTGCTTATTAAAAATTAAAAAAAAAAGTGAAATTATAGTGAATATTAATCAATAAAAGAAAATTTTCTACGTGAAAAAACATTTTATTAACAAAAAACAATAATTTGAAATGTAAAAATAAAAAAGTCGTAGTGTTAGAAAAAAAACAGGCGCAACAAGCGCATTAAAAGAAAAAAAAGAAGAGCAAAAACAAAAGGACGCATAGTTATAGAAGAGCGTCACTAACCCATAAAAGTTTGAAAATTCCAAACAAATTCCCATACAAGCTTTCTCATTTAGGCCTAAAAAAGTGCACGAAAATGAAATGGCACCAACGAACACTCTCATTGAGAAAAGGCAAGCAAAACGCCCTAAGATCCCTGTAAAAAGAAAATAGGGGAGTGAAAAAATACCCTCGCCCCAGCAAACACAGTTCCCCAACAACAATGGAAAAAGGTGGAAATAAGAAGTCGCTTTCACCAAAATATGTTCCCTCCCCCCATAGACGAAGACTTCCACCCTTCCTATCCAACGATATTCAAACCTTCCCTTAAAACAGAGAAAAAAATGAGGGAATAAGAAAAAATCACACCCCCGCAAATGCTTCCTCCATTCCCGAGGAAGGAACGAAGATCAATCCCTCACTACAAGATTAAATAAACCCCCTCATTCTCCCCCACAACTTATGCTGTTCCCCAGAAACGACCAACCTCCCAATTCCAACATGAATAAAAAGACCTTACGAAACTTGAAAAAAAAAATTATCGACATAATAAAATAAAAATAAAAACTTTTGTGAAATTTTAATAACTGTGTATAAAATAAATAATATGTCGAACAATAAAAATAATAATAATAATAATAATAATAATAATAATAATAATAATAATAATAATAATAATAATAATAATAATAATAACGAAAATTGTAAAAATAATAAAGACAAAATGAACTCTTAAAATATCCGCTTAAGAAAATAATAAAACAATGTGTTTTTGTGATAAATGCTGTAAAGGTGAGAGCCCATTCGTGGACATGCCTACCGCTATTCACAAACAAACAGCAAACACGTGTTGTGAAAAAATTTAAATGTGAAATCATGCAGTGTTAATAAATTATTGTCGTACTTGTCTCCTATAATATCTATTTATCTTGTATCTATGCTAAATATATCTTTTAATAGTGTAATAGAAGTAATATCTTACAAATGTTTCAAATGTTAAGTTAGTGAAAAAGGATGAAAGCAAGGCAACCGAAATTTCTTATACCGTAATTTTTTTAGTTTCAGAAAA
>JABUQX010117846.1:12500-23488 GCA_015478945.1 Trachelipus rathkii
GGTCTTTTGATTTTCTTATGTTTAACGAATTGAAGTGATTATTTTTTTTTATTAGTTAGTAATTTTAAGTTGGTGGAGTCTTGCGTAATTTTTTTTTATTTGAAGTGAAGAGGGTATGCAAAATCATTATTTGGAAAATTCTTCATTTGTTTTTTTTCTTTTGTTCCTTAAAAATAAAATGAAAGTATTAGTGTCAATATTAATAGACACATTTGCTATAATAACCAAAAGCTAAATGAAAAAATTTGATTTATGTACAGAAATCCTGTAAAGCTCATTCCATTAGTACTAGGATTAGGGAATTGATTGCAGGATAATCCGACTCTGGTTCCGTTCCCAGTTCGGACTTCAACTCTCTTGTATTTTTGGTTCCAATTCCGATTATAACTACTTACGATCATGCTGGTTTTAAACTTCACCTTGATTTCGAGTAGGCATTCCAACCCACCTCTGTTTCCGGTTCCGAGTAGACATTCCAACCTTACTCGCACTCTACAATCCTGATATCGGTATCCTTTTTTTTTTTTTTAATTATTTAGTCCAGCGGTTCTTAACATTTATTTTTACCACCTCTCTCTCTCTCTCTCTCTCTCTCTCTCTCTCTCTCTCTCTCTCTCTCTCTCTCTCTCTCTCTCTCTCTCTCTCTCTCTCTCTCTCTCTCTCTCTCTCTCAATCTCTATCTCTATCTCTATCTCATTTTATTTTCTATTTTTTGCCTTCTTGGGCCTGCTTTCTATATTTTTTCCGTTAACCGTCATGATTTAACTCAAGATTTAGAACCCTACAGTTAATCAAATATTTTTTAATGTTTATTATAAAAGATATGCTTTATTATTTTTAAGTGATGACCTTATAAGTATTTTTTTTTCTATTTTTTAACCTATGATTCTAGAAGAGCCTGTTTTAATGTTATTCTGCACCATTTCTGTGTGAATTATGCAGGAGAAGCCAAAGTAAGAAATTTTCCTTGGGAAGCTTGTAAGAAGCAAACGGCATACTTGGAATGAAACTCGATACCAAGATAAGGTTGGGCTCCGCCATAATGTTGTAAACGTTGTCGAAAATGCTCGTCGTGGAAAATGGACGAAGAAAGTTTGAAAATTTGTGGTCCTATGTTACGCGGGAGCAAAGAATGACCACAGTGATCTGTTCATTTTGGTTTGGCTTAAATGTAAAGGTATCACGTGCAAGAAAGTAACTTTGAGATGGATTTGGATCAGCCCAATGCTACCTTTACACAACTTCCGACGATTGTCCGCTCCCTGTCACTACTCGACTAGCATTGTCTGATTGAATGAAGCATACCAGGAGTTTGTGTGCACACGTTTGCAGATAGTTGGGGTAGTGGTGGATATGCGGAAAAGTATTCTACACAGCAAAAAGTTCCCCAGAAGAGATCATATGATTTAAGTACGGAAGTCTAAGTTCTTCCAAGCAATTCGACTTTAGCATTAGATAGTGAAAGAACTATCTAAGCCAATGTAAGATAATTGTTTTTTCGACAAAAGAGGTAGTACTCTCTCCATATTTTCATTGAAGAAGGAAGACCTGTAACTGTATCACATCCCTGGACTCACTACTCCAAATGCGGTTTACCTAATACAGGACCGAGAATTGCGAATTGTTAATGGGATAGGTTCAACGGAAACTTGAAGTGGTGTCGTTAATTTGACAAATGCAATATTATGCATCGATTCCATTAGGTCTTAACAAAACTGAAGAGGAGATGCTATCGTAAAATATAAGAATGATCCTGGCCATAAGCTTACGATATAAGAAACAGCATGTCTATATCGTTGAAGTTTGAAGATAGGTCAACTCTTATTTGGCGTCAAGCGGATTATAATTACCTTTTTCATAATGTGCTATGTGGGTATGTAAGGTCTAAATGAAAGATCTGGGTAAAAAGTTGTATTCTGCTATGGGAAATTACTTGTTGCAATCAAATATCAATATGCGAACTACTGTAACAGGGAACAAAGTAATTAAATTTTATCCCTAGCGACTTGAAACCCATCCGCTCATCTTTTCGGTCTTAATGAAGCTAGCGAGCGAAAAGCAATTATGAGTTAGGCTATGAAATGAGGTGACTTGAGTTCTATATGAATTTGCGATTTTTTCCAGGTGTTGAGTAATGGAGAAATATCAATTCTAATTTTTTAGTCGCCTTCAAAGTCGCTCAAAATATCAAGGATGAAATTATAATTGCCGTATGATGATATTTCGAAGTATGGCTGTAGAAAATGCTTTTGTCTTTGGTTTATGACTTTTGGCTAACCATACTAATCTGCAATAGTATAACCTCAGTACATGAAAAATTGCGTTCAGACTCTCAAGAAATTTGAACTACATATTGAGATAAATGTCTCTTTTCTACAAAAGTACTGGAGATGTTTCGGATAATTTAGGTTATGAGATTGTGCACATGGGACCTTCCATCAATATAAGGTCGATGAAGAAACGACTACCAGTGATATGGTTACACACATATTGAGACTATTGTGAGCGCATTACCGTGATTTCTCTACATTCTGACAAGAAAGCAGTATCTGAACAGATCGAGATTTTGATAATCATAAATTGTGATTCATTGTACTTTGATTGAATATTTTGAACTCACTTAGAGAGTGACTTTCAGACCTTACTCATTAACAATTTGAATATATACTGTCGTTCGTGTTTTTATTTGTATTACATTCACCTAACATTATATGTTGTTATTAATGTATAATGTAGATCTGTGAGCACACCTGTATCTAAAACAGAGCCAATTAGGTACACGATTAATTGAAATCATGTACCAATATATATATTCACTATGACCTTCCGTAGGGTTAGCATAATCATGACAAATTTTTGCGCAAAATCTGAGTCGCCAGTATATGTTTATTCTAATTGTTAACTATATCAGATATATGTGAATAAGATTATATAAGTTTTATATATCACATTAAGTATATATCATTTATTTTGTGATTTGTTATAGTGTAAATAATTCTCTATTTGTTTATATGTCTTTATTATAATTCAGCACTCATATTATTTACTTTCGGATCTGTAAAATAGTTACTGCGTAGAGTCTTGCGAATGTTGGATGATAGAATCATAGTGATGATTCTACGTAATACAGTAATATTCTTTTCATGTAACTATTGAGTAGAGTAGCTAAACCTTACTTAATGATCCTGATAAATATAATAGTTATTCAGAATCATTATTTACTGAGATAAACCTTACAATATTAGTTTATGTATCTTATATTCACACTTATATATATAGTACTTAAGTATATAATACAAAAGCAAAAAACTGTACTTTAGTAGAATAATACTATATTCTGTATAAATATATATACTGGAGAAATATTATCTATATTCGTGATAAGATAATATGATATTATATTATGGTGTTATAGTATAATTATATAATTATATCTCATTATATCTTAATCATTATAAATTATATACTATTAAATAATCTACGTCTGTCCTATCCCGATGGCGTAATCATGTCATGGTACTAAAAATGTATTTTCCATTACAGAAAAGTATTCCAAAAAACCAGATATTTTAGATAGCAATATTAAGGCGCTAAAATCGGGGTACAACTATGGTGATACCACCGAAACCTTTACCACAACAGTGATAAAGTAGGAAGCCTGCATTGACTTCAAGTAGGCAAGAGATTCGAATGACATATTATTGAGAGACGCTTGGATGAGAGAGGTGTATTTTTCTTTTATAGTTTAGGGTGAGCAGGAGGCGACGGGACGAAGTCCGTCCGTCAAGCCGACTAAGTCCCGATCTATCATGTTCTGTTTACACAGTGTATATCTTTAATTAAATAAAAATATGTCAACTTGTCACTTTGTCGTGAAATGATAGTAATGGAACATCTTCCGTTTTCTCAAAACGTCAAAGGAAATACTGAGTGTTTTTAATTCATTTTAATCTTTTTAAATTTTTTTAACCATTTATTTATTTTTTAAAAATAAAAAAAAAATATATCGGAAAAATCCAGTGCTCAGGCCCCGGAATCTGGCTTTAATTTTCCATAAGCTGTTACATGTGTGTGTAGTTACAGTATGATTTCGGGAGCTACCATATATAACTCAGACTACATATATATATATCTACTACCCCACGCACCCCTGAGTAATGGTTATAAGAATATTAAAATCAATAAATAAATAATAATATCAGTAGTATATAACATATAATATTATATTATATATATTATTTCCACTACCACTTTAGTGACGTATATTACTAGTTACACTAATTTATAAAATTATTTACTAATATAATATATTACTATACATAGTTATTATATCAAGACTATATATATTTTACATACGACACAGTCCGTTCCCATACAAACTAAAATTACAAATAAGGATAGATAATAGAAGCTCTAAAAAATTGTACGATTAATAAACCGACTCACCCAGTTCGCTAATACCAATTGATTATTATAAAAGATGTTCATTAAATTAACTCAAATAAATAAATGTATCAGTTGAAAGATGTATCATTATAAGTGTGCTACACTGCAGCTGGTTTATTTTATTTTATAATTGTAATCTTTATTTTTAACATTGTAGAGTCGTATACATTATATAGATATAACCTGAGAATAAATTACATTATACTAAGTTAACGTAAAGCGGTTCTATCAGATTAAGTATTTATTAGTTAGACAAATCTAACAGTCAAAACAAGTTGACTTAGTATGAGGATGATGTATTAATTTTGAATTATTACTAAGATAATGTAGATTAAATTAGATTAGATAATATATATAATAAATGTAATATTTTTTATTTTTTTTTTACTTTTGTTTTTTTTATTTCCTATAGAAGTGAAATAATATAAAAACATTTACAGTCAAACATTTAATAATAGTTGCTCAATTGACTTGCATATATTTACAATATATTATAATTATGTTTGAATTCATGCAATCGAATAATTGTATATGAGTGTAGAGCTGGTATTTTCGGCATGACTGTATAATGAATAATAAAACACTATTTAATTATATCTATTCAATTTAATATACATAATACTTAATATATCACTAAAATATATTTTGAGTGAATACTCAAGTATATTTATAGAAAATGTCGGTAAAAAAACTCGAATATCATTCTAATGATTCTGATTCAGCATAAGACAACCACTATATTTTATTTTAATAAGTATGAACTTTTTATAAATAAAAATATATTTATTATAATTATCTTATAATTATATAACTACTTATATAAATATTATATGATCTATGTAGTGAAACTTTTCCTTAAAAGAGATTTAACCGATATTAAGTCAAGAACAGTCAAAGTAATCGCATTATTTTTTCGTGGTAAGTTTTCAGAAAAAAACTAATGGCGCTCTTTATTTTTATACGTAATGAGGTAGATATCTATGTGATTGTAATCAAGTGCGTATAAATAGCTCAACGTGACGACGGTGAGTTCGCCTCGTCTCTATGCACGTAGACAGAGTACTTTAATAATAATAATAAATAAATAAAAAAAATTAAAACAAAATTAACATTAATATTAATAATTATTACATGATTAATATTAATAGCAACTATGGCAAAACTTTTCTCTTTACATCTATTGAGCGTTTATTAAAGTTAACTAGAATTATTATATAAAATAAATAATAGCATGGGTAGTAAAATTATTGATTCCATGATATTTATATATCATATATTTTTTTCTAACATAATTTTTTTTTTAAAGGTGAGAGCGTTAATATCAGGAGTGTCTCAAATATATAAAAAAAAAATATAATATAATACTAAATATAATATAAATATTAAAATTTATTATATAAAAATAATATATATATTTTATAATAAAAATAGTAATAGTTATAATATTATATTATAATATATTAATATTTCAATAATACATAAATATATTCTGTATTCATTATAGTCTATATGAAAAAATGTCTTATCATATAACATATTTACATATCTTATTTATAATATTAATATTTATATATAATATAATATACATAATATTAACTTATATATATATATATAGATATAGTACTCTATCATTACTTTTTCCCTTATCATCACTTTATTAACTTTCTGATGCAAAATGACAGTGCGGATTGTCGGTAGCCAGATACCAGGATTAAAAGACTAATAAAATAAATTGAAAAATACCTCTGAATATTGCACGAAATTAATTATATTTCATTTATGTGAAGTTTAAATAAAAAGTATACAATTATTAAGAAAAACAATTCTATTGAACATTTATTGAGAGAGAAAATCAAACTTATAAGAAAAATAAATAGTATTTGGTGTTCATATCTACTACCAAGAGTCATAGTAGTAGGTCTATGCCTAAAAAATAATATTAATGAATTTTCAATATATTGTCTTTTCCAAACAAATTCGTATAAATATATATTTATGACAAAATGAGAGCGAGGATATCTCTGTATAAAGAAAAAATAATGGATACATAGCCTTCGTATATTAATTATTAAGTAGATGGAGTGGGAATATATCGGACCGATGTAAAAAATAAGTATTTATATGAATAGTTGGAAATAAATAAAAACTTTTACAATTAATTTCAATAATCAGTATGAAAAGCCGATATAAAATTAGTATGAAAGTATTACATAAGATATGAATAGCATAAGCAAGAATAGAAATTAATAATTAATTAAAAATATTAATATTATATATATATATTAATAAATAGAATAAATATAAATATGAATATAAATAATTCATATTATATATCTTATATATAATTAATAAATATATTATAATCTATATATAATTTAATATATTATTATAAATAATATTAATTACTAATTTAAAAATAATAGTTTATTATAAATAAAGTTTAATTATTCATTTCATGTTAGACAATTCCTAGAATATAACTGAGACATCCCGAGACTCAGCTTATACATACAATAATGATACTATAATATATTATCCGTATCTCCGATACTCTAGATCTCAACTATACCATGCATATCTAGGTATATATAATCATACCGTACTTACTTACGATCCTACTAGTACCTATTGCATCTCTGGCACAGTAGAGATAAGTCCACAGAGATCTCACTGTAGCATCAAAGACTCAAGACCCGGAAAATGCTACGACACGCACGGACACCGACTCCCACAGTCACGACCAGGACAGCCGCAAGACCCCTGATAATTATAAACTATTATAATTGCTATGATATAACTCTGTTATCAAATGAGATATTGCTATATATCTTATTTATATAATATATATGATATATATATAATTTATTATCTATATAGCATTAATGATCTGTTTGTTAATATCGTAGGAAAATGATTAAAAATAAAAAAAAAAAAAAATAATAAAAAAAACTACAAAACTTCAAAAACTACAATAAGTAAATTGAAAAAGGCTAAATATCAGTTATGATTGTAAATTCTAGTGATATTATATTCTAGTTAGATAAAGGTTTTATTAGTTTAACGTTTTTTCAACGAAAAGTTGCAACTTATAGTTCTAAAGGTAAAACGATGCTTGTTCCCTTTTAAGGCGCGGCTTGGCGAGATTGCTGTGCCTTTCTAGATACCGAAACAAATTAAAAACTTGTGGGGCTAGACTTAATTATCAGCTTAATGATGAAATGGATAAAGTTATTTATGAGCCCTTATAGTCGTATGGTTGTCGGTTAAAATATAACGGATGTAGAACGTTATACTATTACAGCTTCCACTTGTATTACTTATTATTATTATTAAATATAAAGTCTAATATTTATTTAATCATAGTAGATATATATTATTAAATATATACGCAGATTTTTATATATCTATTATCGTAAATTAGCAGGCAACTTATAGGGTAGTCTTAAATTACAATACCTATCTCGGTGAACTAGGGGTCAGGACTAATTTCCTCTCTTGCGCCGGAGGGCTCCGAACCCCCGTCTTGGTATTTTGGTTCCGCGGGGGTTTGTCATCCTTAACCTAAGGGTATGGAAACGTCCCACTGTGTTCCGTCGGCTCGAGCCTCACATTTTTTTTGCTTATAACTTACTAATAATATATTATATAATATATATATATATATATTAATATATATATTAAATATATATATATTATATTTAATATATATATATATTATATTAATATATATATAATATATTTATATGATAATTATAATAATAATATATATATTCCTTTTTCCCCCCCAAAAATAAGCCAATTTTGTTTTAATTCTTTTTTTTAATTTTCCTTACTAAAATTTTACTTAAACTTCAAAATAATGTATTCTTTTCAATGAAGGTAATCTAAGTTTGAGATAATTATGTTTTTTAAGTTTCCTCGGTAAAATTTGCCAGGATTCCAACAATCTAGATAGAATCTGTCTATTGATATAATATTATATATATTAATATATAACTATATATATAATATATAATTATTATTATAATATATATATAATATATATATTATATATATATTATAATATATATATATAATTATATATATAAATATATATTATAATATATATTATACAATGATAATATATATAATATATAATATCATATTTTTGAGCTTCACACTAAAAAATTAACTAAATAACTTGTCGGAATCATAAATTCTCTTATAAAAATAAAAATGTTGTGACGAATACAGTGTAAGGCATATATATAGTATATATATTATATATATAGTATAGTAAATATATATATATTAAAATAATTAATATATATATACTATATATGATATATTATATATAATATAATTTATATAATAATATATATTGGCCACTTTATTTTTTTTATTATTGTTGAATTTATTTTTGTTTTGTCTATTTTGAGGATTTTAGTATATGATACGAACAATGAATTTCAGTGGTGAGGGACATGATTTTTATACGAATTTTTCTAGAATTTTTCCAAAATCAAATATATATAATAAAATTTAAGAAAAGAATATCTCGTAAAGTACGAAACTTACAGAAACAATAAATTCATAGTTTGATCGAACCCCCTCTCAGCGCAAAGCTATACAAATGTAAAAAAAAACAAAAAAGAAAAAAAAAAAAAAAAAAAAAAAAAAAAAAAAACAATTATATATAATTATCAAGACGGCGGGACAGAGGGGGGACGTTTACCATTACCCCGTAGGGAGGGCGGAGGAACACTCGCGACAAACCAAATACTAAAGTAGCGGGGTTTCGGAGTACTCCCTCGGGAGGGGGAAATGTCTACCCTGTCTTCCCGTAAGCGAGAGACCCCGACTCTGCCATTTTGCGGTTTACCCTTGAGTATTTTCCTAGTTAAAAAAAAAAAAAAAGGTTTGCAAATGATTTATTGAAATTTAACTTTTTTATATATTTTTGAATCATTCTATGTAAACTTATTGACTGTTAGGATCTATACTAGAAATATATAAAATAAGACAAATAAAATAAATCAAACTGCTGAGTCGTAAAACATTAACAGTCTTATATATATTATATTATTATATATAATATAATATATATAAATAATAAATATTATTAGATTTTAGAATTAGGATGTGGAATAGACAGAAAATAATATAAATGATTCACTATTTAACAGGATGTCTATAATATATATATATAATATATATAGATATATATATATAATATATATATATATAGTATATAATATATATTACTATATATATATATATTTATTAATATTATATATATATACTATATACTAAATATGTTATAGTTATAGTATATATATATATAATAGTATTATTATATTATATAATATATATATATATTATATATATTATATATAGGCTATGCCTTTGATCTTACACCTAAATTAAGCTTGGGAAATTTAATGCCGAATTTATTATTTTAGAGGGATATTATTAATTTTATTCCCTTCTATAGATATTATTATGTTTATATATTTATAAAAAAGATTTGGTTAAACTTATTATTAATTTATTGACTCTGTTAGACTAGTGTTAGCCTAGCCATACCGTGGCGTAGCAACTCTAGAATGAACCTGAAGTATTTTTAAAATAACAGTAAACGATATGTTTATTAGATTTTCTCCAAGAATGCAATTTAAAAAAAATGAAATATGTAAATATGTCAATATATTGTGCGTAAAAAAAAAAAATAAAAATACTTTATATGATCAAGTAAAGTTCAAAAATTTCAGATCGCCACTCTTCGTCAAGACGAATTGATCTGTAATGTTGTATAATATAATTAACTTAAAAGGCAAACATTAGTTTTGATAAAATAATAAAAAAAAAATTCTCTTGTTATAAAGAAATAATTTTTTTTTTTAACTAAAGATACTCAGAGTAAATAAATGATAAATTAATGCAAAGATTGGAAGAGTGGGTGCTGGCGACCTATAGGTGACGACAAGGGGACTTCTCTCCCCTGTCCCCCAACGGCTCACGCTATATATCTGATAAATATAGCTAGAAGAAGATCCATGTTTCGGGTCCTTTATTAAGTTTGGTCTTATGCATATTTTCATGTGACGTCTAGATAAGTGAAGATTTCTCTGATATCGTTTCTCCAACAAAATAAATAATAAATATATACTATATAATATATATATATATATATAATAATGATATTATATAATAATTATATATATATAATATATTATATATATTATATAAAATATATGTAAATACATCTAATTAATAATATCAAGCTGCGCGCTATAATATTTTTTGAGTGCGCCTGCGCCTACCCTATGCCGCGGACATAGTCGCTTAGGCTATGCGCCTATAATTTTTGGTCACATCAATGCCTAAGCGCCTATGCAACCTCTCGCTTGCGCCTACGAATTATCGCCGGCTGATGATGTTGCTACATTATTGCAAAGAAACTTTAGTAATAATAAAAGCATGCTTTATAGAAGAAAAACACACTATTAATTTTTTGTATTACAAACACCGTAAATTAATATTACATTCCTTTCTCTCATGTC
>JABUQX010117847.1:0-2500 GCA_015478945.1 Trachelipus rathkii
TTGATGTTGTGTGGACCATTATATAATATATACTGAGTTAAAAATGAATAAGTGATATTTATATATTATATATATTATAGTGAAAAAGAACATGTTTGTATTTGTAAATTTTTGTCATGTATTGATATATATATATTATAGTATATATATATATATATATATATATTATATATATAATATATTTATGGATAATATGTATATCCTATATATGAGTAATATATGGTATTATTCATATATAATATATATTAATAATTATAATATATATCTATTTATGTTTTATTCAATAATTTTATTTGTAATTTCTCTCTATCCCATTATATTTCTACAAATTCTTTTATGATCGCTAAGTCAAAGTCTTCAGGTCTTTCCATCAAATTCAGGAGTGGAGTTCGGGTCGTTTAACCAGATGAACCCAGTTGTCAGTTATGATTATTATTAGAAGAAATATTCTGCATAGGACTTATTTTATTTTCAATTTCACTTATGAGAGATGAGATGCCAAAGGCATAGTACTCATTTTTTCACAAATTTTATCTGCGCTTTCAAATGTGAATTCTTGACAGTCAGCGTAAACATTTATAATTTTATTGTCCAACTCTGTAACTTCTTTTAATTTTGTTTTTAAATTTAAGATGAGACCCTTTAACTCATTATCAGTATATAAATCTATATCAGCTGTGATCTTATTTATCAATTTTGTAACAATAGCCCTTTTTGTGCCTATTTTTGTGCCTATAGCTATATATACAGGCTTTTATATTTTTTATCAGCACTATTTAATTATTATTATTTTGACGTGACCTAAAAAACTGTCTTATTTTTTCCTTATATTCAATACCTATAACTTTTTGTCTCAATAGGCCTATGTGGTTTCACAAAGCCAAATATTTTTAAGGCCCAAACACACCAGAATGAGGAGGGAATATCAGCTGTAGAGGAAATTCAAGAGAAAGCGAATCCTGTCCACTGCGCCATTCACAGAAAAATTATATGAATGCATAAATTATATGAAGAAAGAATAAAAAGAGGGATCTTTCAAAGATAGTTGATTTTAAAATTTTTTACTATAAAAACTTTACAACTATTTATAGGGTTTTATTTAATCATAAAAAAAATATACTAAAAATAGACCCTTTAACTCATTATCAGTGTATAAATCTATATCAGCTGTGGATCTTATTTATCAATTTTGTAAAAATGGCCCTTTTTGTGCCTCTTTGTTTGACTAGAGATAAAACTTGTTGAAATAATGAGGTTGGGCTTGCCCCGTCACTAATTATTTCTTCAACAAATTTTAATTCTATATTTGGGTTCACTACATCCATATTGAAAAATAATCTATGTAAAATGTTTTAAATATTGTATATCAATTTATTTATTTATTTATTTATTTTTTTTTTTTTTTTTTTTTTTTTTTTTTTTATATCTATACTATGATTTTGTTCAGTCTCGTAGGCCTTCTGTGGTTTCAAACTCATCTATTTTATAAGTTTAATATTAATAATAATAGTCAATAACTTTACATAGTATACAGTACATAAGTTATGTACCGTATATTTTTTTGTTATAATATGTTGTCAGTCTCGATAGGCCTATGTGGCTTCAACTCAAATTTATTTATATATTTATACTGAATATACAGTATATGGTACATATTTTTGTGCCTATAGCTATATATACAGGCTTTTATATTTTTATCAGACCCTATTTAATTTATTATTATTTTACCCTATGTGGCTTCAAAACTGTCTTATTTTTTCTTATATTCAATACCTATAACTTTTGTCTCAATAGGCCTTGTGGTTTCACAAAGCCAAATATTTTTTAAAGGCCAAACAAACACGCAAGAATCGAGGAGGGAATATAGCTTGTAAGAGGAAATTCCAGAGAAAGGCGACAATCCGTGTCCAGACTGCGCATTCACAGAAAATTATATGAATGCTAAATTAATATGAAGAAAGAATAAAAGGGGACTCTTTCAAAGATAGTTGATTTTAAAAATTTTTTACTATATAAAATTTACAACTATTTATAGGGGTTTTATTTAATCATAAAAAAAATATAGCCTAAATATATAGGGAAAGAAGTCCTCCTTTGAAGTAAACCTGATGTTCTTTCCTCTCTGTGAAACTATACCAATTGGTAAACTATCCAGTTTGTGGATCCAATGAACCATACTGAAAATGATGGGACTTTTTTAAGGCTCCTGTTTTAATTATTATTATTATTATTATTATTATTATTATTATTATTATTATTATTATTATTATTATTATATTATTTTATTATTATATTATTATTATTATTATTATTTATTGTTATTATTATTATTATTATTTATTATTAGTTATTATTTAAAATCTAAAACTTGACTCTTAAATCCTTTTTTGAACTTAGATAGTAAACTTTTAGGCAATTAGTTATTAATAATAATTTAGGTAAGATTCTCTATTCTTTCATGCCATAATAAATATGGAGGGCAATAAAAACTAAATTACAC
>JABUQX010117847.1:7500-32500 GCA_015478945.1 Trachelipus rathkii
ATTATTATTATTATTATTTTTATTTTTTTTTACAGTTGAACACAAACATTATTATTATTTATTATATTATTATTATATTATTATTATTATTATTATTATTATTATTATTATTATTATTATTATTATTATTATTATTATTATTATTATTATTATTATTATTATTATTATTATTATTATTTATTATTATTATTAATTATTATTATTATTATTATTATTATTATTATTATTAATTATTATTATTATTATTATTATTATTATTATTTATTATTATTATTATTATTATTATTATTATTATTATTAATTATTATTATTATTATTATTATTATTATTATTATTATTATTATTATTATTATTAATTATTATTATTATTATATTATTATATTATTATTATTTTTATTATTATTAATTATTGATTATATATTATTATTATTATTTTTTATTATTATTATTCGATTATTATTAATTATTATTAAATTATTATTAATTATATTATTATTAATTATTATTATTAATATTATTATTTATTATTGTTATTATTATGGTTTATTATTATTGGCCTTTATGTATTAAACGGAACAGCTTCGTGTCCAGTGGCGTAACTAAGGTCAGTTGCGCCCCACCCGCCGCGAAATTATTTTTGTGCGCCCCTTAGCCCGATTGGACGGCGGGTGGGATAGAGTTTTTTTTGTGGGAACTTAAATGCATAAAAACGTTTTTCTTGTTCATATCAAAGAAAAATCACAGTAGCATTACACAAAAGAACCAGTGTATTACAATGAAAAAAGGTTTTTACATATATATATTATATGATATATATATATATTATAATATATATATTAATATATTTATAATATATATATATATATTATATTATATAGTATTATATATATTATATACTATATATATGTATTATATATTAATATATATATATATATACTAGTATTATTATATAATATATATAGTAATTATATATAGTATATATATTATATATATATATTATAATATATATAGTATATAGTATATATATATAATATTGGTAATATATATATATATTATTATATATATGTAGTAATATATTATTATTATTATATATATTACTATATATAAGGTCATATATATATAATATTAATATTATATATAGTAAATATATAATATATAATATATTAATAATATATTATTATATAAGTATATATATTATATATATATGAGTTAAAAGAGATGGGCAATTTTAAAACACTTTTACATTACTGTTTTTGGTAAAGTAAAGCAAAGGAAAAAACTCGACATAAAACAATAAACATTTGGTCATACTTTTTAACTTTGACAATTAAATAGTCCTTCGTTAAATGCTCCTCAGTTACCCTGTTCGTCTCTTTGGGCATCACAAAATGTTCGCACTAATTTCTTCAAAGAGTCCAATGACGCGAGCCCGAATACTTCTAATGTTTAAGTAAGCAGCCAAATTCACTTTAAACGCTTTTCGGTTCGTCATGGTACTTTTCTCAATATTAAAACTTTTAATTAGTTTTAAAAATTTTGAAAACCTAAATCTCTCAGCAGATGATGAAGTTACTGCATGGGAGTGTCAGAAGCATTATAAAAGCTGTACACACGTCTGGAATGCTACAAGACAACATATTATTTTCAATCAACAATATTCCTGGCACTTACTACTTTTTGTCATGTTTTCTTTTTCTTTATTTCACTTCCACAACATTCCTGAATTCCTGAAGAAGACAATTTCAGTAACTAAAGAACTCTGGTGCACGCTTATTGTCGGCTTCATATTCTTTTTGTAAAACTTTTCAGTAGACTCCAATGAACGCCTTTATCTGTTTGCTATCTTGTAAGGGCTGTAAGTGGGGCTCAGAAAAAAAAGCAAAAACATCCTGTTTCAGGCCTTCCTCATACTCTGGTACGGTCGTTCCGATTCACTTGGCCTAGATTAATATATCAAATGGCTCTGTATAAAAAAACCTCACCTGAACATTGGTGCAAGGGATCAATGAAGTCAACATCTTTAGAAAGGTCTCATCAAAGAAGCTTGTCATTTGCTTTGCTTTATTTAGGTCAACTGAAAGGCTCAAATTTTGGCAATGTGTTTCCTTTCTTGGCAATTTCCAGGGAAACAGTGCTTTCCACGTAGCTTGTAAAACTCTACAACCCCGCAACTCGCTGGTTTAGTATTTGGTGACACGCAGAGTCTGTTGATTAATTTGAATTTACTGATTTCAGTTTTCCCGAGTTTTTACGGCATATAACAAGCACGATAGATGTCTTTTACGATACCAAACGCTATTAGTAAGATGCTATATGTTAATAGAGTGGTGAAGTTTTTAGATAGTAGACAAATAGTAAATCTTTCTTCACAATTTTTTAATAGATGCTTTAGAGAGTGAACAACAAGCATTAAAAATTAAGTGAAAAGTAGCAACAATAATCAGCAAATTGAACAGATTGTGCTTGTTCTTAAAAAAACCAAAAACGTTTAACACGGTACTTCTGATTGGCTTCGTTAAATCACGTGATGAAAAGACCTTAAAAAAAATAAACAAAAGTTTTTATAAAAAGATTTAAAAGAGCGAGTAATGTTAGGAATGGCTTTCCTGGTAGGAAATAGCATACAGCCCGCTATTCTATCTATAAGTATTATATAAATCGAGAAATATAAAAATAAATATAAAAGATATTTTGTTATATAGAAGATAAAAAAAGATCGTGAATGAAGACGTTTCTATTATAAAAAATTCTAATTTCACTCATAACGTTGGTACTGTTACAAAAATTAGATGATATCAACTAGTTTGATTAAGTATTAATCGATCTTGCTCTGGTTATTGCCTATTTTTCGGTACTATCAAGCAGGTCAGTTTTTTGGTTTAAATGTATGAGACATTCTTGGTTAGACTATGATATAGTTAGACTTTGTGTTAAAGTACCAAAAACTTATAATTTTATTGTTAAAGTATATTTAGGCTTAATATTCGTTGATTCATAATGATTTTATTAGGTACGGTGATATAATTTACATGTTAATCGAAAATAGTAATGATATGTTAGAATGAATATGTAGTTGAAAACGTATGAAATATAGCGTTTTGTATGAGAACTAGAGTTTTTACTGATTGTATTTAGTATGAGAATACTTGCTAATGTTAGCGAGATTTATTCAGGCATGGGTATGTTCGATTTGATGATTAATAAAAAATATGCTCATTTATAAAATATATTTGATTATAGTCATATGATTATATTTGAATATTGTAAAATTTTTGAGCTGCGTTAGCATCACGCTATTTTCGTATGCTACGTTTTGTTCTTTTAATCCTTTTATTGTTTCATAAAATTTATTTAGTTTTAAAATTTTCTATATGATCTGTTTTAGGCAAAATTATTAATGTATTATTGATGATTAGAGATATGTTTTAAAATGAAAAAGTGTGAATAAAGTTAACTGATAATTTAGTTAATGCAATGTTTAGTATTACGTATAGTTTTATTAGTTTAAGTATTTTGAACTTTATTGTATAATGTTATGACATATGCTTATTCGTGAGTTATAAGAATGCTGTTAGCAATTGTGTAGATGTACTAATTATATTCGTTAATGATCTATGATCCTATGTTTGCTTTTTATTAATAATGAAAATACTTTTTAGATTACGTTATTAGCATATATTCAATGATCAGTATGATACTTACAACAAGGTTTGATGTACAATTTATGTTTTAAATATTGATTAACTTATAAATTTGTTATGTAAATAAACTAATATAGATTGACTAATTATTGAATAAAGTGGTAAAGTAAGGTTTATCGATTCTGGCGCTCTATAAATTGTTAAGTTTTCTAACTTATATGTTGTTAAGTAATATATTAGAACGTTTTGAGTTTACTGTATATAAAACTGTTTATTTCATAGTTATTTAAGATGTGTATAGGTATATTTTGGGAATGTACGTTATAATATTCGTAGTTCAGTAAATGATGACTTATAGATAATGTTTTAGCTTTATTGTATATGTGAAAACTTGTTACGTTAGCTATTATATTCCCATTTATGTAAATTTATGAATTTAATTTTTATTTTAGATAAAAAGGTTATGATAAAAATTTGTTAAATATTTATACTTAATGTTATTGTAAAAATATTAGTGCCATGTTGAAAAAAGTGTAAGTAGGCATATTCGTTCTGCATCAATGTTAGTTATATAAACTGCTTGTTCAAATATTGGAGTGAGTTTTCATAACTCGATAAGAAGTTACAATAATTCATTGTCATTGATCAGTTATGATAATTAGACCAAGGTTTATGATACAAATCTGTCTATTTAAATTATGTACTACACGGCGTGACTGTATAAATAATTCACAGAGATGCCACAATGAACGGGGGCTTTTTATGGTGGGAGGGTGGGGTGTTTTGTTTACCTGTGGTTTAGTATAACATTTTAACGGCTACGGCCAACTGCTTAGGTGTGTAAAAATATCAATTTTCGTCTTAAGTTTTATAATTATGAAAAGCGATAAAGTTTTACTAAAACACATTGTTTAAGCATATATATATAAACAAAATAGAAAAATAAATAATGAAAGTTTTTTTGTGTTACGTGTGTGAAACAAAATATGACGAGTGGAAGTCAACAGAATCATAGAGGGGATGGCGGCGTGGATGCGAAAGGAGAGGCTGAGGGAGGCCGTGGAGCTCAAGAGGCTCCAGAGGCCAGAGCTTTTTTGAGGGTGTTTGATTGTATATAAAAACCTGTATAGATACTGTTTGGATTGATGTTTAGTACGAAGCTTAAAAATGTGCATCACACAAATATGTTTTATATATATTTATATATTAATTTTTTTAATTTTCTATTTTTTAATTTGTATATATATATATATCTATAAGTATATATATTTTTTTTGTATTTCATAAAAAAAATTATTTTATTTTTTAGAATTATTTTGTCAGTCGTGTGGAAGTTTTATAATAATAAAAAACTTTTAATTATTAAATTTTTTTTTAATAATATAAATATTTTAATTTTGTATTTTTTAATTATAGTATTATTTCTATTTTTTTTTTTCTTTCTGATATATCGTGATTGAAGTAAGTATTAGCTTAGTATTACGCGACGTTTCGTCATTCTAGTGCCTATACTTTTACTCATGTTTTGGTGAGCCAGATGTCCCCCATCGTGGGATGCTGAGCTAAATTTACAACTGGTTTCAGCAGCACTGGATACCTTATAATATGATATGAGTGTTATATCATAAAAGTTACAACTTCTACGTTTAATATTCAATGTTTTGAATCAGGTAGGTCATAGCATTACCCCCCTGGGGTATCTCACTAATTAATATTAACATTGGTTCAGTAGCTAATAATTACAATACTTATTATATGATAGAGGGTAATACTTACGAGTTTCAGCTCACTTTCACTTAAAACGGACACGTTATCAAGTTTTTGTGAGGAGCTCATGAGCATTCCCCACTAAGAGTGGTGTGTAAGTTGCGGTCTATTTAACCCATATAATGTTGAGTACGGCTTTGAGTTATGATATTGATAGGTTAGATAGTGTTTTTGAGGCCGAGAAGAAATTGCTTCTACGTCATAATATTTTAATCTTGGGGTGTATCGCATCATTTTGTATCCTAATTTTCAGCCCCGTAATTAATGTGACCAAATTTATAACCAATTTAAATATTCGAAATCTCTAATCTTGACCGTTGAAAACATAATATTAGGGACTCAATGAGGTGTGGGTTCATAAAACACTGATGTAATAAGCTTTAACTCAGACAGCTATTGAGTCAACTGAGCCAACCGGGTGCAGCTGCTGGAAAATGTGCAAAAGCGTCCAAATAATCCTAATTATCTTATATTATCTCTCTATATGTATTAACTAGCAACTCTGAACCCTCTCCAATTTCAGCCTATTCACGTATACATATATCTTGATTTATTTATAAAATGGGGTGTGGGGTCGACTTCTCACACTCGTGGGTGACATAGGAGTGTGGACTCTAGATTGCGAGGTAAAACTGTAGACTGTTCTTATTTAGTGAGAGTTTATAATCTATAGAGGAATAATTATGTACTACATAAATAATTACTAGACCCCCCTCAAAATTTTAACTGCTGAACGATAAGTCCTAACGAATACTTGTTAACGAGAGTGCCATTTGACTTTATGTAACTGGACTCACACTTGAGATTACTACAATAATAATTAATAATATAATAATAATATAACTAAATAATAATATATAATTAATAATAATAATAATAATAATAAGATAATAAAAATATAATAATAATAATAGTAGACAGATCAACACTAGCCGATATGAGAACAGGATAGTAGAGAGGAGTTGGTGTGGATTAGCGTGTGCGAGTTGCAGCTGGAGGTGGACTTAAGCGTGGCAATGTAGTGTTCCAGTATGCTCAGTTTATCAGAGAAGGCGGATAGTGTAGGAAAGTCGAGATCATAAGAAATCCACGACTGAAAATTATGAATAAATAAGTTGATCATATAATCATCTGACAATTGGATGAAGTAATAATACAACAACATAAACAACATAACAATGTAAGACACAAAAACATATGTGAGTATCACTCTTCTATGACGAAACCTATCGTTTTTGTCTGTTTGGTCGAATTGATAGCCCCTTCGGGCTATCATTCTCCATAATACCTAGCTACTAGTTCATTATCATAATCGAAATTTGGCAAAGCGTGAGCGGAGAAGCATTGTATAAGATTTACTAATGATAGGGCACCATCCTTCATTCCCCTCTCATTCCACTATATATAAAATCCCAATGCAACCTTTTATGCCCGTTCCCTATCTCGATATTCTTTTTTCAATATCCTTTCCACTCCTCATCTATAATATACCGATAATTCGCTTGAAACAGCACGTTTCATCTTAGTCATACACAAACAATATAGTATATATATAATAAAAACTATCAATGAACTGAAATGCAGTGGATCAGGCAGTATCGATAATAATAAAAAAATAGTAATATCATGAAGTCTGTAGGTGTGTAGACGAAATAAAGTACTATATGTATATTATAATTAATAATAATTAAATTTTAAGAATTAATAATATAATATTTTAAGTATACATATATGTTTAATATATTAATACATATATTTATTAGTATATAGTTAATATATACTCGTATTAAAATATAATATTATATATATAATATAATATATTAATAATATTATATAAATTAATAATATATATATAATATATATATATTATAGTATTATATATTATTATATATATCATATATATTATATTATATAATAATTAATATTATATATATATATATATATAAGTAATATATATAATATATATATTAATGATATATAATTATATATATATATAATATATATATATATTATATATTATTAATAGATATATTAATGATAGGTAGTATATATGTTAACTCGTATATATATATATATATATATGTATATATTAACTATATATATATATAACTATATATAATATATATAGTATAATTTATATTATATATTTATTTATAATATAGTATATATATATATATATATATATATTAATTATATATATATATATATGATAGTATTTTATATAATATATTATCATATTATATATTAATATTAGATAATTATAATTAATATATATTATATGATATTATAGTATTATTATATTATATTTAATTAATATATATAAATATATATAATAATAATCTCTACTATTGGATCTGGAATAAGAGGTAAAGATCTAAGGTACAGTGTGTCAGGATGGAACAATCTTAGAGTGCGTGGTTAGATGTTGATAAGAATAAATTGATAATGAGGAATTGCAAATCATATTATGAGATGAAGTTGTGTGTTTATGAAATAAAAGGGGTAAGAATTGTGAGATAAGAAAATAGTAAGTTTGTAGTGATAATAAGGTCATTAGTGGAAAGGTAGGAGTGAGAGTCGGTTGTATTAGGCGATGTATTAATGTGGATTGAAGTTAGTATTGGACCGCAATTAGCAACCGGCTATGGGAGACTGAAGAAAAAGTGGATTTGAGTAACTTAAGGAAGCCTGGAATAGCAGAAATGATGAGATTGCTTTGGCAGAGGGCGAGAAGAAGAGGTGGCATAGATAGGGGAAGTTGAATCGGTATACGGTTTTGTGTGAGGCAGGTAAGGTTTGTAGGGTTACTCACGATTCTGTAGAGACCCTTAGAGGGTAAATAACCCACAATTGTAAGAGATGCCTAAATAGGTTGAGGTCCCGTGTGTCCCGTGAGCGCTCTCATTTTGTAGGAAGGCCATCTGCTATCTGACTGCTACCGTTATTTTTTGAAGGTACTACTTTCACTCATATACTATAGGGTATAAATATGTGAGATGGCGTGTAGTCCCTGGGATATATATTTCATTTTCGTGCTTGTGTCATACTTCTACTACTTCACTTTTCTGTTTTCCGATCGTTGGTTTTGTCGTTGGACCATTATAGTCACTCACACATAACCTTACCCCACGATCTTGATAGAAGAAGTGACTTGATATATATACTATTATTATATACTTAATAGTGTATTATAAAGTATGTCATTATATATATATGTATATATCATCTATTAGATATAAGTATGATAATATATATATGATAATAACCCTGTATTTACTATTGGTAAATATACTTGTAGTACTTTATATTGTTACTTTAGGTACTTCATATACATGTATATATAATATATTTCATATATTATATATATATATATAATATATATGATATATATATATTTATGATATATATATATAATATATAGTATATATATGTATATATTATAATATATATTAAATATATATATATATAATATCTTATATATATATATATTAATTATATATAATAATATATATATTTATATATATATATATATATATATATATATATATATATTTAATATATATATATAATAATATAATATATTATAGCAATGTATTTTCAATTCTATTATATACAAATACAAATAATCATATAGTTATATTTATATATATATATAATAGTAATATGCTACTATAGTATTACTCTTGAGCATTAATTGAATGAGTAATTAATTATATATATATATTATACTATATTAGTATATATATGTAGTATGCTATAATAGTACAACTTATATACTATATATTGTGTCATTTTTATAACTATATTCTCATATATTTTTATATATAATTTTATTATTACTTTGTTAATTTATAATTCAGATTTTTTAATTTTATTTAAAGTATTATGTATATATATCTAATTTATATATATATATATATAGTTATGTATCTTAATTAATATTATATATATATTAGTATTATATACTACTATTTTATGCTACTAAATATAAATAATAGTACCATATTAATTAGTAAATATATCTATAAAAGTATGTATGTAATTATTATAAATATGATATGCGCTGTCATTATTAAATATTATATATACTATATATATTTATATTAATCAATATATTAATATATCATATATATATGATATATAATTAATAGTATATTAATTATATATATATAGTATATAATATTATAGTAATATATTTATATATATTATATATATAATAGTATAGTATATAATATATTAATACCTATATATAATATATATATAATATATATAATATTATATCTAAATATAATTTAATAAGTAATTAATATACATTAATTGTATATATTATATATATATATATATATAGGTGAGCTAATAATATAATATATATAGTATATGTATAACTATATAGATATATTAATATATTTTATATCATATATATATATATATACGTATATTAGTATATATATATATAATATGGAGCGATTATAAGTTGGTTTACTCCTGTTAAAATTAGGCTTAAAGTTAATATCTAGGATTAAGTTGGAGTTAGGTTTAAGGTTAGTTAGGTTGTTTAGTTATAAGTAAGGTAATTTTAGATTAAGAAGTTTTAGATTACCACAAAAATTACTGTTACTTATATTACCTAAAATACTTATATCTAAAATATAACGAATACATTATTATTGAATTTTCGCTTCCTGGAGTCAACCACTTATATATAGTGTATATTATATACTATATTATATTATATTAGGATATATATCAAAAATACTGTATATCTTATTCCTATATAACTAACGTCACTATACCTAAAAGATACTGGGGGTTAGGTAGAGTAATAATATTAATATATAAGTATCATGCATATAGTATATATATAATATTATTATGTAAAATATATACACGGAACTATAGCTAGAAAAGTATAGCATAGATATATACAGAATATATGACACAAAGGTCGTATAATTATAGTATTGAATAATAGAAATAGGTATAAAGCTCATCATAATAATGATCACATATATTTTACCTATATATATTATTATATTATAGTGAATATAATATAAATAGAATTAGTATATATTATATGCCGTATAATAATATATGCCATATATAGTATATTAAGTTTATATATATAGTAAACTATAATATATATACTATCAGCTCAGCAGTCACTCACATGAAAAAATTACTAAACTTTCACTATATATAGGATATGCACTTCATTCTATATTAATAAGATATATAGTAAGACCAATATAATACCTATATCTCTCAGAGAACTTAAGACCCTTTACCTAATATAAATATAACTATTATATGCTAGTATATATTAATAATAATATATCATAATACTAATACTACTATAATACGGTATATATACTATATATCAATACTTAGTATATATTAATATTACGTATAATATATATATATAGTTATATATATAATATATGTACTATATATACTACACTCTCACTCACTCACGTATATATAATATATCGCCTTGATAATTAAATATTAGGTTGGGAGTATACTATATATATATATAGGTATATATATACTATACTTCAATATATATCCTAACTAGTATGATAACCCGGTTATATATATTATATATAGGTATATTAACATCATCATGCTTCCTGTGGGAAGACACTGACCCTGTCAGTAGGAACAAGACTTCCCCATCATCTTCAGTTCACTTTTTATCTCTTAGTTTCAAAAGGTCAGCTTTCCCCTGAACATTTAGTATTCGAGAATTAATTTTGAGTTTTTCCAAGAATAAACGAACTGACACTGTTTGGTAGCTAATCTCACTCACCGTCGATAATAAAACTAATGACTTCTCAACACACTCACGATATATATTTTAAAATTATAGATATTAACTTATGTTTAAAAAACAAATATAATATCGCATTGATCATAAATTTTTCAGTTCCACCAAAGGTTTTAAATTTTGTAATATAAATTTCCTATTCTATTTCCTCTCTCACAAGAATTTTCGTCCTCACAGCCTGATTTATCATATATATATATATATATATATATATATAATTTATATTATATATATATATATTATATATTTATAATATATAATTATATAATATATATATATATATATATATATTGTATGGTAGTATATAGATATTATATATATATTATACTCAGAAATATTTCCTTATACATTAAAATATAATCTATATTATATTATATTATATACTATATATAAGTATTTAATAATATATAGGTTCCTACTATTATATATTTAGTATTACATATAACGTTATTTATAATTAATATACGTTTCCTCTATTGCCCTACTATAATATATATATCTATAATATAATAATAAAAATTAATTATTTATTCAGATGTTTGGGCTCATTGACCTATATTATAAAAAATATTTTTTCAAGAACGAACAACAATAATATTTAATAAAATATATATATATAATATCTATTAATATATAATTTATATTTATATCATACTAATATAATCATATTTACATACGTATGTATAACTCATATCTATTATATAGATAGTTAATCTCAGATGAACAAAATATCAAAACGTGGTATGCCCTAAGTATTTTTGTGTCTCAGTTTTACAGATTCCTTCTACGTTCAGTTTTATCTGCATAGCTCCAAAAGACTCATTTCTCTAACGATGGGACGCGATAGTGCTTTGAAATTAAAAATTTTAAACTAGAGCTTAATTTAATAGATAACTTAAATTAGCGAGCATCAAAAATAAATTTGTAATATTATAAATGATTAGGTCTCCTCCATTATTCTGAGAATTGAATACTCATTTCCAGTTCTAAAAGGACCATGATGATAATAATAATAATAATAATAATAATCAATAATAATTTAAGATAAACTGTAATAAGATTATATTAATTAAGTTATAATCAATAATAACTAACTATATAATAATCGAGTGATAATAGATATTATAATAATCTCAATAATAATCTCAATAATAATCAAATGAATAATGAATAAATAATATAATATTTAATAATAATATAATAAATAACAATATTGATATACATGTGAATAATAATAAATAATAATAATAATAATAATAATAATAATAATAATAATAATAATAATAATAATAATAATAATAATAATAATAATAATAATAATAATAATAATAATAATATATAATAATTAATATAATACTAAATAATGAATAATAATAATAATAATAATCACATTAGATCATTGAAAAGCGAGACTTTTCCTCTCTCTCTCCATTTCTATTTTTCTATGATGAAAGAATTTTAGTCCTGAAATGGAGAATCTTTAAAAAATTTATTATTTTGTATTATTGGCAAGAATAAAGGTTTTATATTTCGAATCACAGCATACATTATATATTTATAGTCTTTTCTTTCATTAACAAAAGTAAATTCTTTTTATCTAATCTAAATTATTCCATCTTAAACTTCAACGCGGTTTACTTTTTAGAGATATTAGAGATATTGAGCTTTTCATCCACCTGTCGCTTGCAGCGTTTCTTATTTTTTTCTCTTTAACTATGTCATAATTGCTATTACATCCAACTCTCCATAAATATCCATCCTTGACATTATTCCTATTTGTACCTCTATTTCATCATTACTAGGAATCATGGTTTGCAACTCCATCTCTCGTATGTTCTGGAAAAGCATATTTAAACTTTATTGCTTCTATGAATCTTTAACACTCTAAGCTACTTATACACAATTTAAAATACATTCTTATAATAATTTTTTTTAGTTAGCTTTTGTTAACTTACTTCTCATGACCAAATTAAAACATCTTTATTCACAAATAAAAACTTTCCTTAATGAAAGATATTTTTAAATAGAATTTTGAAATTTTCTATTCTAGCTATACTACTCTATAAAGTCTTTATACAAAGCAGCGACATCTTCTTCACAAATAACCTTTTACCAGTATTTAAATCAGAACAATTATATCATTATAAAAGTTTCATTCCTGTTCAAATTTACTGTGAAGATAATAGGAATAATAGGAAATAACTAACGCAGAAATATTGAAACTACAGGTTTCATTCTTTAGTCTTCAATTTCTCTTTTCTTTATTAATATAGAAAGTTTTTCATATAAGTAAGAAAATTTTATCAATTGTATAGTTCACTATATATTTTGTCAAAAATAATCAATAAATAAAATATAGGGTATAGGGGGGTAGGGGTGAAGGTCATTAACGTAGTACAGGGTAGTAGTTATAAAGTTATTATTTATAGTCGGGTAGTTAGGGCGTGGTATAATATACAATTATCTATTAACGTATAATGGAGTATTTAGTGTATAGTAAATAGTATATAGGTATAGTAGTTTAATTATAGGTAAGTAATCGTAGGATTGGATGATACCCGACGCTTTATTTTTCTATATTCATCTGGTACTATAATACAAGGGAGTGAGTACATATATTAATATATGTGATAAGTTATATATATATAATATATAGTATTAATATATATATTATATATATATATATTAATATGTATATATAGTTAAGCTATATATATATATATATAATATAATATATATATGATATATTATATTATGATAGTATATATTATATATATATAAATATATATATCATAATATAGGATACTCTGTAGAGTATATGAAATATAAAACGTTCATTAGGGTAGTTATATAGTTTATATATTAGTTAGTTCATTTAATATTATTTATTTTATAATAATATTATAATTAACTAATTCTTAGATTTCATTTCAATATATCATATTCACGATATATATATAAGTATATATACGCTATATTATATATATAAGCTTTAATTATATATTAAATATCAATGTTATATGTATATACGTATGTATATAATATATATATATATTATATTAATATGCATATATATATATATAGATAGGTATATATATATAACCTTATAGTATATAGTAGTATATATATATATATATATATATAAATTCTATATATATATATAATCTATATCTATTAACCATATATTATATTATATAATAATATATATATAATAAGTATATATATTATATATAGTTGTCAATTATATTTAAAATCAATATATTTATTAATATAATAAAATTCAGAATATATATATATTAAGAGTATATTACTGTGGGGGCAAGGAAAAGGTTTATTTCTGGCAACTATTTCATGGAGAATTTTTTAAATTTCAATTTTCTCAGGTAAGATAAGAGGGGTTTTAATTGCAGATAAATTATTACTATTATTATTATTAATTATTATTATTTATTCTCTTAATATTATTATTATTATTTTATTATTATTTATTGATTATTATTATTATTATTTTATTCATATTTATTATTCATGGATTAATTACTCTATCTATTAATAAGTATTTTTATTATAAGATTTATATTTTTGCATATATAATTTATAAACGTCAATTAAAATATATTTTTTTAACATTTTTATTATTATTATTATTTATTAATTATTGATTATTATTTATTATTATTATTAATTATTATCTCATTTATTATTATTATTATTATTATTATTATATATCTATTATCATTATTTATTAATTATTATCTATTTATTTTGTATTAAGCATTTCTGTTTTGATACTAAAAATTCTAGCGTATTAATAATAGCTTATAATTAATATCAACTAAATAGTATTAATGTTATTATCTCAATATTGGTAATTCATGAGATATTATTATTAATCTATTATTATTATTAATTATTAATTATTATTAATTGCTTTTTTACAGCTTATGATTATTGTTTCTCTAATTGATTTATTTTTATATGAATGATCAGATGATGCTGATGATGGAATTATTATTATTGATTATTATCTATATTATTATTAATTGATTATTATTTTATTATTATTATATTATTATTCTTATTATTATTATTATTATTTATTATTATTATTAATATTATTATTCGATTATTTTTTATTATTATTGCATAATATTATTCTCATTATTATTACTTACTTATAGACATTATTGTATTATCTATGACCTATTATTATTTGTTTTTATCATTTAATATATTATTATTATTATCCTAGTCTATTAATTCATCTATTAACATAATTATATTTAATTTATTAATTAATTATTATATTCATTATTATTAATGAAAATTATTTGTTTGATATATTGTTTTATTAATTATTATGTATGTATTTATTATTATTATTATTTATATAAATTATTTATTAATTCATAATCTCTTTAATTTTATTAAAACGATTTAATTATTTCACATCATAAGCACGTTTATATAAAAAATCATTCTAATAAAAAGTCTATAAAAAGCTCCAAGGAAAAAAATAACTTTAGTAAATACTAACATACACATAACTTTAACTCAGAATTTTTTACTTTACTTACATGACTTAAAACGATCGTGAAAGCACAAACACAAAAAATATCCTAATACTTATTGAGCCAACTCTTGAAAATGTATAAGCATCATACATAATATCTTTATAATATAATTATTTCTAAACATTATTTATCCGAACAGAGTTGTGCAAAGAAACGGTTGCGCAAACCTAAACCCTTCTTCTCGCAAAAGTCGAACTGAAGCGAAAGAGCGCGGATGCGAGACGAGAAATATATACTAGGAAAATATCTTATATGAAGGCAGAAGATTCGGGAAAGTCTCATCCAGGATTCTTGAGATTGTTTCTTCGTCTAATGCTCTAAATATATGAATGATTCTGGTTTCTAATGAGTTAATGTCTGAGAAGGAGAATGGTCCTTTTAATTATCTGCATTGTTGTTATTATTATCATTATTCGTTTGTTGTTATTATTATTATTATTTATTTATTATTATTATTATTATTATTTTATTATTTATTATTATTATATTATTATTAATTATTATTATTATTATTATTATTATTATTATTAGTAGTAGTGTTAGTAGTAGTGTAGTGTAGCTAGTAGTAGTAGTCAGTAGTAAGTTAGTAGTTTATTGCAGTTTGTAGTCAGCTCAGATAGTATAATTAGTTTACTATGTGAGTTATGTGACTTTTCTTCTTTCACAGATTTATTATATTCTTACCGATAACATAATCAACCCCAGACTTATAGCAATTATCTAATTAATTATTATTATATTCAAATTTTTTATTATTAATTTATCTAATATTCTCATATTAAAAATTTTTATTATTATTATTCTTCATTATTAGTTATTCTTATTATTATTTTAATATTATGTATATATTATATTAATTTTATTTAGTTATTAGTATTATGTATTATTATTATTATTATTTTATTATTAATTATATATTATATTATTATTATTTATTTATTATTATTTTTCGTTTTTTATACATTCAGATTATTATTATATTATTATTATTATTATATATTTATATATTATTTATTTACATTATTATTAATTTTTTTCTATTATATATTATTATATATATTATATTATATTATTATTTATATATTATTATTATTATAATATTATTATTATTATTATTGAATTAATTATTATTATTTATATTATTTATTATTAATTATTAATTTTTACGTCATTGGCGGCTTCTGTAACTTTAAAGAAGTTTTGAATGCCAAGAGCATATGGTGTTACACAATTTAAATACAAGCGCTAATTTTCAACTAATAGTTGAAGCAAAAATTAGTTAAAAGAATCCAGTCGCATAATGCGATTGAATTTAAAAAGGAGAAAAAGAAGTAAGCGAGAATAATATACTTACATATTAAGTATTATAATTACAACTATTATAGGTTATATTAATCAATAGTACTATTATAATATAAGCCATATCATACTAGATAATATATATATATATGATCATATATTATTAGTATATTAAAAAATATTTTATTATAAATATGTTGATGTATACGTAATATATATGCGAGTAAATCTATATATATAGTATATACTATAATATTAATATATAATATAGTACATATAATTATTATATATCTATATATATATATATATTAACGTTAATATCTACAATACTGAAGAGACTTAGTTATATATTAATATAATCTCTATATATATAATATATCTATTATATTATATATATATAATCTATAAATATATAATATATTATATATATATATATATACACTATATATATATTAGAATAATCACTTACTATATTATACTATATATATATATAATATATATAATAATACGCTATTATATATATATAAATATATATATAAATATCATATAAGTATTATATATATTTATATATATTATATATATATACTTTATATAATTACTATATATATATAACCTATGCCTATATCTTATATATCTTTACCTATATTTACCATATACTATTAAAATATATTATAGTATATATATATTACTATAATATATATTTCTATATAATATATATTATATATATATAATATATATACTATACTATATGCAATTAAATTATTTGGGTTATAAAAAAAATTTTGGTGATTTTTATTTTTTATAGATAAGAATTAAATTATTTGGGTTATCAAAAAAAATTTGATGAGTTTTTTATTTTTTATAGATAAGAATAGTAAAAATAATAATAAAAAGCAACTTAGGAATATGCATTAATAGAAATTATGAAAACATATTTATGGTTCTTGAAGATTTCTTAAGTTTAGTGGCTGTTGAAAGTACAAAAAGAGGATCTCTATCACAGTCAATTCTACGAAGTTTGAAATAAATAGTGACAATCTGACTGGACAACAATTTAGAGGTGTTCAAGATGTTGATAATATACAGCAACATTGTATGTTTGTTCATTGTTGTTTACAATCATGTGGAATACAACACATTTGATACTTTATTTGTACAATGAAAATAAATGGGCCTTATTTTAGGTAGCCAAGGGTGAATATCTATTTTAATAGAAAAAAAATAGGAAAGATTTTTCCAGAGACGAAATGGACGAAACTAATTCGATTGTTTGTGAAACAAGGTGGGTGGAAAGTTATGATCGATTGTTACAAATTTGGCGAGTTTTTAAAAGAGTTTGAGATGGATCAAGATATTGGACCTTCTTCATCAAACTCTAATCTTTTTGAAATCTGTAATCACGAGAGAGCAGATTATAAGTTTAATTATGATTTCAAATTTATTCTTCATCACTCGTCTATTATGTACTATATTAAAGTCTCCATCATTAGTAAAAGCAAAGTACAGCTCTTAATCATATTTAAAATGTGATGGATCTTTAGAAAAATTTTCGCGCAAAACATCGATGAAAAATTTTCAATTTGGAAGTTTCAACAGAACTTCTGCTTTCTATTAATGAAGAAACGAGAATGTCGCGTGTCGGAATCAATGTAAAATGAAAAGACATAAACCAATTCCAATTACTTTTCTTGATGAATTTTCAAACCAGTTAAAGAGCAAGTTCGGGAGTTATGCATAGATCCATACTTGCCAATCTAAGTAAAAGATTCCATCAATTTCTACTGAAAATTTCAAGAATTTACAAAGAAATTTGATCTAAACAATCCCATTTGGATTGTTAAGGATTTTAGCATTTATCTATCTCAAAAAGTGCACTCCAGGAATACATTTTCCTACTCGGAAAAGATTCAAAAGAACAATTTCTCAACTCTGTATGAGAAGAAAGATTAACAGAACTGACTCTAATTAAAAAATGTTCATCATAGCTACACAACATAAATGGAAGTAGTTATTAATCATTTTGTTAAGGGGGCTAGAAAAATATTATATATATATATATATATATATATATATATAAATATATATATATATATATAAAGTATATATATATATATATATATATATATATATATATATATATATATATATATATATATATATATATATATATATATATATATATATATATATATATATATATAATATATATATATATATATATATATATATATATATATATATATATATATATATATATATTATAGCAGTTTCAAATCTTAGAGTTAGTATATAATATATATATATATGGTTATTATTATTATTATAAATACATATATTACAGGGTATATATATACATATATATATAGTTATATATTACATATATATATATATATATATATTATATATATACATATTAATAATTATGTATATATATATTGCTATTATATTATATATAAACAAATATACATATATATTATATATATTATATATATTATTATTGGCAAGTTGCTAAGGTTGCTGCTGTTGCTGGTTAATAGCTATATATTATTATACATATTATATTATTACAAATATATATATGTTATTATATATATTATATATATATATATATTATATATATTATTACATATTATTATTATATATATATATATTAGTTACATATATACATATATATATATATAAAATATAAGTATATTTTTTTTTGTATTTTGAAATTGCTATCAATGTTATTTTATTTCCTTTTATTCAAGTAAGGATATATATATATATATATATATATATATATATATATATATATATATATATATATAAAATATTTATAGTTGTTATATATATATATATATATATATATATATATATATATATATATATATATATATATATATATATATATATATATATATATTTAACTTCAAACGTACCGTATTTATTCTGGAAAGTTTGCTGATATTCTTATTTAAAAATAAGATTAGTATATATATATATATATATATATATATATATATATATATATAGTTATATATATATATATATATATATATATATATATATATATAGTATATATGTTGTTATTATATATATATATATATATATATATATATATATATATATATTTCGTACTTTTTGTGCTTTTGACTTTATATCTGTATTTCATATTGTTATTTTTTATAGTCTTGATAATGGGAGTATAACTCCCAAAACGTTGGAATTTAAGAATAAAGATGTTTAGAGCCATGGTGCTTTTATTTATTAGCAATTTAAGATTTCCAAAAATATATATATATATATATATATATATATATATAAGGTATATATATATATATATATATATATATATATATATATATATATATATATATATATATATATATATATATATATATATATATATATATATATATATAGTATATATATAGAATATTATTATATATATATATATATATATATATATATATATATATATATATATATATATATATATATATATTATATATATATATATATATATATATATATATATATATATATATATATATATATAGCTTTTATTCTCTCTTTTTTATTCTCCTCTTTGACCCCTGATTAGGGGTGAGGTGATCAACATACATCGGAAACTGAATAGCTAAGTAGAAGAACATGACGTAAGTCTGAAGGAAAATCCCCCATACATTCCCCTCACTTCCTTAAGCACAAGCCAGCTATGGTATCTCGTCATTGTAATGGTTCGTCCACTGGGTCAGTCCCACAAACATTCCCCCTCACAAAACTCCGCCATTCACTCCTATAATGCAGCCATCTTTTCTCCTCTGCCAAACTCACATTTCTTTCCATCAGACGCTCCTTTACTAGCTCAATCCCTTTTTTCTTCGGACTTTTAGCCGTCGATTACCAGTACACTCACCACTATACATCCCCTTAACCTGCTTTCAATCAGATTTTCGTTTTAAAGACAAACTTGCCAGTTTGGCTCATTTGTTGATAATAGACATTTCTTCACTATCATCAAACTATTCTGACGTTTGCACTGCAAGTTTAATCTACTTAACAGAACAATTCAAGTGACTGTAACAAAAACAGAAAGGCAATTTTCATAACTGAAGTTGATAAAAAACAATCTGAGCAGCCCAATGGAATAAAATGAAAATGAAAGAGTTTGAAACATAGATTTTAGTAGTAAAAAAGATGAAGTCGCACAAATTAAAGCAAGGGTATAAAAGAGATCTTAAAAATTTATCACTTTTCTATTTATTGATTGTAAGTTGTTCCTCAATTACTATCGGAATCGTTAATTTTTGATGAATCGGAGTCTTTGAAATTCATGCCGAATCGAGATTGAAATCGAACTCTGTGAATTTTGGATTTTAAGAAACTTCGATTCCTCAAATTATTAATTTTTTTTCCTATTTACACGCATGCTTTCACTTTCATTGTGTAATGTCTTGCAAGCATTGCGACTGGTATGATAAGCGAACTAAATTTTATCAGGACCAAACTAAAAGTTACTGTTTTGAATTTTTAGTACGATTAGTAAGTACAAGCGAATAAAAGCATAAATTTTGATTTATCCAAGTGATTTATTGTAGAATGTTTAAAGATCTTTATCGCTTTTCACGTATTTTTTTTTTTAGTTTTTGCTCGCAAACTGTTATATATATCAGGGCTGCGGAGTCGTAAAATAAATTTTTCGATTCCGACTCCGACTCCTTAAATTCAAATTTGGATTTTCGACTCCGACTCCGACCCGACCCGACCCGACCCGACTCCGACTCCGACTCCGACTCCGACCCGACTCCACTTAAACAAAAATTTTCGACTCCGACTCCGACTCCGACTCCACTTAAACAAAAATTTTCGACTCCGACTCCAGCAGTCAAATTCAAAATTTCGACTCTGACTCAGCTTAGTGCTTACAAAGTTACAATAAAACATTTTTTTGCTTCAACTATTTTTTTTATCTTGCTTTTGAGAATAAAAAAATATACCACTTTTCCAATGAATCTAATCTCCAATTCCAAAAGGTAAAATACCGTTAAGACTAGAGGTGTAGCAGATATCTACATCCGCATAATGTTTCTCTACCCACATCCGCATTTGCATTCGCATCCGCAGGAATTTTTTTGCGGATAGCGGATAGTATTCATTTATGAATTATGAGACTAAATGTTCCTCAACTTTCTGTAACGCAAAAGATGTTCAGACTCGTTGAATAGTAGTTGGTACATGCTTGAGAGGATGGAGAAATAAATGAAGCTGTCTCCCCTTATGCTTCGAACAAACACAAAGGTGAAAGGATTGACAGGCGATGATAATACGATTTTAGGTAATTGTATTACTCTTCTTAAACCGTTTGAAGAGGTAACCAAGACTATTATCTCAGAAAATTCTTGTTTGCCAGACGAGATTCCTCTAGATGCAACGATGAAAGCTGTGCTAAATGCTGCTATTAAAAGTAAGGACTTTCAAAGAAGAAAAACTAATGCTGGAGATAGATAATAGATTTCAAAACGATTACGCATCTGCAGTAGTAACTTTTCTATCCTAGATGCAAAACCAAATTTCTTGAACCACGTATTTCCAACTATTAAAATTAATTTAGGATACTTATGTGATGAAATGCTGCTAAAGCCAGAAATATCTAACAGCCAATAAAAAGGAAAAGATTGTAAGAAACAGACACACATTTACTATAAGTTAGCGAAACCATTACAGAATCCATGAACGTTCTTTGGCTTCTAGCAGCGATGAAGAGTCTTGTTCAGAGGTATCAAAGGACACTCTGTCATTACCGAAGATTATCAAAAGCGAAAACTTTTTGAATCGGATAAAGATCCATGGGTTGCGGCGTGATAATTGTAAAGTTTTTCACATCTTGCAGAACTCTCCAGGGAATACCTAGCATGCCCTTCAATAAGTGTAGCTGGCGAGCATCTTTTCAGCGATGCAGATTTCATTTACGAAGAAAAGAGAAGCAAACTCTCCCTTTAAAGGGCTCAGAAGCTTTAGTTCTTTTTTTTTTTTTTTAACATTATTTGAGAATTATTAATTTAAAGTATTATTCTACATATAACCTTTTTTCAAATGGGGGCGGAGGCTGGGGAAAGAGATTGGTAGGGTGCAAAGTTAGGTCCATATCTCGCAATCTGGTAACACAGATATATATATATATATATATATATAGTTATATTATTATTGCTATATATATTATAGTATATATATAATTATAAAGATAGGGTTACATATATATGTATATATATATATATATATGTATGTCTTTAGGTGTATATATATATTTCTATAAAGAAAAATATATAAAAATCAGTGTTAAGTGTAAGTTGTTTTATATATATATATATATATATATATATATATATATATATATATATATATATATATATATATATATATATATATATATACACATTAGTGGTAAGGGGTGCCATGGCCCCCCCCCGAAATTTTTTAGACACTAAAAATTTTAAGTATCATATCCGTTAATAATATAAAGTGCAGAGGTTAAATTAATTTTATATAATTCGTCACTGTCAGGAACAAATCTCGTAAGTTCTTTGGGGAAGTTTTTACAGGAGAAATATAAATATATATATATATATAGCATATATATATATATATATATATATATATATATATATATATATATATATATATATATATAATATATATATATATATATATATATATATATATATTAGACAGAGAGAGATAAGTCTTAATTCTCTCTCTCTCTCAGCATTACCTAGTAATGAGATAACATTGTGGTGTCAGTGTAAAGCTATCGATCTATTGTTTTAAGGGTATACTATCAAGTTGCTAGTGAATAGTTATAGTTTTGTACATTGTGTTTAACATTTTTTGCTTTTGTTGTCATTCAACTTAAAAAATAAAAAAAAATATATGAAAATAAGAACAGATTTTAGAGGCTTTTTCCACAATAAAAAAAAATATATGAAAATAAGAACAGATATTAGAGGCTTTTTCCACAATAAAAGTAAGAAATATGATAATAAAGATTTCTGTTATTCAAAGAGTGAGGTTCTAAGACTCGAATCAGTTTCTCCTGGAACTTTTCTTTAACTGCGATGGCAGCTGAAAAATCTCAAGTAAACGGTGATGTTTTTCCTTCCCAAGCGTCTATAAGTCAGGCGCAATCAAGGAATACAGAAAGGTTTGTTCATCTCAACGGTATTGGCAATTTCATAGGTACGGTATTTAGCAATAAGGAAAAAGTGGAAATATTAAAATATCTCTGGAAACCAGAATCAAAATATATATTTCCTGCCAGTGATGGCAAGGTCGGGAAAGATAGTTTTCAAAGAAAGCGTTTTGATGATATTGCGGAGTTAGCTTATTTGATAAACAAAGTTAAGCGGAGACATTTACTGTTTTTGGAAACAAAAGAAAAAGGTGAAGGAAAAGGGTGTTTTTGTCTGGAGATCGTATTCAAACTTACAGAAAGCCATTGAGTCTTTCAAAAAACACGAGCAACTAAATATGACAAAGAATCGATAGAAAAGAGATTTGCTGTAGAAAAGCAGGTTCAAGAAAAAATCGAGAGCATCGACAAACAGATTGACAGTCAGAAGAAAAGGGAGGCCGAAGACAGTAGAAAGCGGTTAATTCCAATTGCTGAAACAATTCTATTCTGTCTTCTGTGGTAAGCAAAATATGTCGTTACGTGGACATCATGACTCAAGTCTAATCGAACTCTTTGGGCCTCTAGTGGAACGATGGCAATTCGGAGCTCTTTTAAAATATCGTGCTAATGTTGAAGACCATGTTCTTTCAAAACATTTAAAAACTAGTGCTCGAAATGCCATGAATATCATCAATTCCACACATTCAACGTAAAATTGTGCAAAACATAAATAAAAGTA
>JABUQX010117847.1:37500-40000 GCA_015478945.1 Trachelipus rathkii
CCATAAAAAAAAAAGATAAAAAAATTTATGAACAAAAAATTACAATTTAAATTACAAAGAAAAGAATTTTAAATGTCTTAAAAATACAATAAAATTTTTATATAATGAATTAAATATTGATTACATGTAACTTATCCAAATTATTATTTTTGAAAAGTATTAAAATATTGTACATTTTGGTTATATGCAAAGTTCACCTATATTGCAGAAAGCCTAAGGCTAAAAAATCTGAAAAGTCTAAATTGAAAATATATTTTGTTCGAAAACGTAAATATAAAAAAAAAAAAAAACTTTGACTTCAGCTATAATTATATAATTTTTTTTTTCAAAAGAAAATATTTTCCAGGATAAATTTAATATCATGAAGGTTGATACAGAAGGGTGCTTGAAAAGATCTTGAAATCTAAGCCCGCTGGAAGCGCTCAAGCCTTTAAATGCGCGCTGCACGAGCGGGAGAGCCGTGAAGCGGTTGAAGGTGAGAGGTGAAAGTATATATGGTTACATATATATATATATATATATATATATATCTAAAAGATATATATATATATATATATATATATATATATATATATATATATATATATATATATATATATATATATATATATATATATATCAAACAACCGACTAATTTATTTATTTTTATTTATACCTAAATGTGTGTTTTTAATAACGATTGCTTCAATTCGAACACATTTAACTTTGAACGAAATTAACAAAAAACGTAAGTATGTTTCTTTTATTTTAGTGGTATTTACAAATAAGAAATTTCTATTTTCCGAGTCTGTACTGTCAGTGCGCATCTGCCAAACGTGCAATGCTTAAAGAAGGTACGATTCTATTAAATTTTCATCTTTTTAATATTTAAAACTTTAAGCAAACTTTTTTTTTAAGTTCGATATAGCATTAATTTTGAAGTGATTTATTCAATCTATGTAAATCAAAATCTTAAAATAGGGCCTATAGTCTATGACACAATGAAACAGCAACACTAAAAAGTATTACAGACTTGTTACGGATTATTTGTAATATTGATAAATGTTACATCAGAAATAAAAGAAACCTGTTTGAAACATGATCTTTTGTTGACAATAGTGTAGGAATTTGGACCAGAGTAGCTTTGCCATAATATTATTGTTTTAATTTTTTATTTCTATTGAAGTTAAATCACTTATATATATATATATATATATATATATATAGTTAGTATATATATATATATATATATATATATATATATATATATATATATATATATATATATATATATATATATATATATATATATATATATATATATAAAATCAAAAAATCAAAATATAAAAATCATGATTTTTTGGAGCAAAATCAAGTGAAAAAATCAGTTGATTTATATAAATTGATTTTTTCCGTGCCATCCCTGATTGAAACTATCAATCCTTTACAAATATCATAATCCTACGATAAAATTCTCTTATTTTTTTGCAAAAATTGCTCAAATGAATGAAAATATTACATAATAAATATAAAAGTTTATGTAAAATTGAAACAAAAAGTGTAAGAATCATCGCTATTACATAATGCTAATTTTCAATCCATTGAAAAAGGCGACTATTCGTGCCCAAATCGAATAGCGGAGATTGCGTACGTGAGAATTTACTCTATAAAATTGTGTATATGGTTGCCTTTGGCATCTGTTACATTTTGATGTTGTCACTCTCTTTATTTATAAATAGAGAGAGACTATTTTATTTATTTTAAAGTTTATTTTAAACATATATATATATATATATATATATATATATATATATATATATATATATATATATATATATATATATATATATATATATATATACATATACATACATATATAGAGTATATATATATATATGTATAGTGATAACGAGTAGTAAAAAGCTGCTGGGTCGCCGCTGAAATATATATATATATATATATATATAAGGTTATTATATGAAGAATAGTATATATATATATATTTATATATATTTATATATCTATATATATAAAAATAAAGAAATTATTAAATATATATATATATATATATATATATATATATATATATATATATATATATATATATATATATATATATATATAAGTATATTAATTTATACATGTCACATCCGCATCCGCACTTATTAAATACAGATATTGCGGATGTATAAGTTAGCTAGCACAGGTCAAAAAATTTAAATTTTATTCTTATATGTTTTTTTGTGCTGATTTCAAATGCGATATATTTATTAGTACATTTCTACTGAGCATAGTTTTTTTAGCAATTAATATTTTCTAGAAACTGAGAAGATATATAACGGTAATATAATAATATTTAGATGTATTGCTTACTGACTCAAAATCTATTCTATTTTTATTTTATGTTGTAGTTGGGTTGATGGAGATCTCCATTTAGATCACATTAGTAGTCAGCTAGTATTTTTGGGTTTCATTTTCCTTAGGAGCGTGCTTCCATGGTTGATATTTCTTGGTGAAAGGG
>JABUQX010117847.1:45000-47500 GCA_015478945.1 Trachelipus rathkii
GGAGTCGCTTCGTACGTGAATGATCCCTCGCTCGATTATACCCCCGACATAACCTACCCCCACCTCTCCCAGGTCTAGTTACGTGATTTATGTTTTCCTAAATTTATCGCGGTGACGGCCCCACTTATGCAGCCAATTCTCTGCGGGGTGGTTACATAGTTACACTGGATGCTGTCGTCTGTGTTGGTGTGGATTTCATGGGGTTAGGGACCTTTCCGTTCCTGTGAGTGATATTTATTCTAGTGGTGCGTTATTTTTGACGAGTAGTATATATATATAAATATATATATATATATATATATATATGTATAAGTAATATATATATATATATATATATATATATATATATATATATATATATATATATATATATATATATATATATATATATATATATAACGAAAGTTTTTACAATTATCTATATGTTATTTGTATATATTATTATATATATATATATATATATATATATATATATATATATATATATAACAAATACAGCACAACTAGCCATATTTGCACTTGGAATAATGGAAGACAGACTTTGCAATACCAGAGAGAAGATTTACTTGCTTTAAAACCGATACATGGAAGATCTTTTTTCTGAGGTCAAATCAGCAATAACTGAGTTAGATTTACCCTACGAAAAGCTTAGCGGTGTCGTTACAGATGGTGCGCCATCTATGGTAGGACATCAGAAAGGACTTGTAGCTTTAATTAAGAAAGAATTGGAGAACCGTCAACTGGATTCTAAAAACTTGATAGTGTTCCATTGCCTTATTCATCAACAGCAATTATGTGCACAATCTCTAAGAATGAACAATGTGATGAAAATAGTAACAAAATGTGTTAACTTCATTAAAAATAAAGGGTTGAACAACAGAGAATTTAAAGACATTTTGAAAGATATCGAAGTGGAATATGGTGATTTATTTATTATAATACTTCGAAGCTCGCTGGCTTTAGCAAATCGCCCATGCTTACTTAAGAGATTTTTATGAACTGAAAAGTGAAGTGAAACTCTTCATGGACGTTAAAGGCAATCCCGTTATGGAATTAGAGAACCAAAAATGGTTATGTGATTTGGGATTTATGGTTGACATCACTATAGTTAGCTAAATGATTTAAATTTGAAATTGCAAGGACCAAATCAGCTTATTAATTCTCTTTTTTCTAGTATCAAGAGCTTTGAAACAAAGTGCAAATTTTTGCAACTCAACTGAAGAGAAATTGCATGGCCCATTTTCCAACACTGAAACAGCAGAAACCAGAATCAACGGTGGAGCACGGCGAAGTGTTCCAATAATTCAGAGCAGTTCAAAAAGAGGTTTCTAGAATTAAAAACTTATGAGCAAACACTGCGAATATTTGAAACTCCTTTTGACATGAAGCCAGATGAAGTTCCTCATTTCATGCAACTTGGGATATTTAAATTACAATCAAATAATACATTAAAATTAGAGTTTAATAGTTTATCTATTTTAGAATATTATAAATCCTACATTCAATAAATACTAAAAAATTTGTACCCCTTTGGAATCAGGCACTGAAAATTATGGAATTATAAATTATAACTACTTATATACCGATTTGAACATTTTTTTTTTTCAAATTAAATTTAGCCAAGAATCTCCTTCAGTTCCACCAAATAAAATCTGAGCTTTCCAGAGTAAACCAAAATCAACCATCTCCTTAATTAAAATTTAAGGTGAGAGTTTTATTAACCTTAATTAAAACATTATACTCTTTGTTATCTTTAATATTTCTGAATTTTAAATTTTAAAGTATTGTAACTACTATTTGTTTATCTATATACTATTAATTTTAAACATGCAATTTCTGTCCCCTAAGTTTTCGACCTTTTGGTTTCACTTCACATTTACAAAAAAATATATTCACTAATTAATTTTGAGCTTCACAAAAAATAGAAAAAATTAAGAATTTACAAGCAACATCGCAACGCGACGCTGGAACGCAAACGTTCCAGCTTGCCTGAAAATAATATGCTCGAGCGTTTCCGTGTAACAACTTACTCGCGCGTTTTTACATGGCAAGGCTCGCGCACATTTGAAATGTTTTTATATTAATAATAGCATAATAATAATAAAAGCTTAAATTTTAATATAAATTCTTAATTTTTTCTATTTTTTGTGAAGTTCAAAATTAATTAATATATCTTTTTTTATAAATAAAGTGAAACCAAAAGGTCGAAAACTTATGGGACAAAAAACGCATGTTTAAAATTATTAGTATATAGATAATAAAATTTAAGCTTTTACAATTATTATTATTATTATTACTATTATTATTATTATTATTATTATTATTATTATTATTATTATTATTATTATTATTATTATTATTATTATTATTATTATTATTATTATAAAAACATTTCAAATGTGCGCGAGCGTTGCCGTGTAACAACTTACTCGCGCGCAACGCGAGTAAGTTGTTACACGACAACGCTCGCTCACGCACATTTAATTTTATTATTTTATTT
>JABUQX010117848.1:2500-28853 GCA_015478945.1 Trachelipus rathkii
GTGTAGAGTGCACTCGCCTTGCGAGGAAAAAACAAATGCAAAACACAAAGATTCGAGGGCTCGACGAGCGTCGCATGTGTGTAGCCGGCTTAAGAGACGCAATTCATTTAAATAACGAATTTCATGACTTCACCAGGTCTAAATTTAAAACTTAACTGAATTTAGCCACCCAGGATACTTATTTCTTTTTTAATAATAAATCATACCAACAAACTGATTCCTTAGCTATGGGTTCTCCACTCAGTGCCACCCTTGCCAATTCATACCTAAGTCACTATGAAAAGATTTGGCTGCAGAATTGTCCTCCCTCCTTTAGACCAGTTCATTATAAAAGATTTATGGACGATACCTTTCTACTTTTTCAAACAGAACTGAAATACTCCCTTTTTTTTTAATTATTTAAACGCACAATTGAATAATATTAACTTCACAAAAGAAGAAGAAGAAGTTGACGGCACAATTCCATTTTTGGATATGTTAATTAAGAAAACAGATGTAAATTTTACCATAAATGTTTATCGTAAAAAAACTTTTTCGGGTCAGGGTTTAATTTTTTTTAGTCATACTCCACTTATATATAAATGCAACAGTATTAAAACTTTAGTATATAGGGCCTATCACCTTAGTTCTAATTTCCATCTCATGCATGAAGAATTTAATTTTCTCTTAATTTTTTTTAAAAATAAGTTACCCCGTTTCATTAGTCCACAAGTATATAAAGGATTTTTTGAACTCTCGTTCCACACCCAAACCTCTAACGTATTCAGCTTTGAAATGCAGTTTATATATAAAATTACCTTTTTATGAACATATTTTCACGAAACTTCGTAAGGAATTATCCTCCCTCTTGCAAAGCTATTTTCCCCAATTGAATGTTAATTTAGTGTTCACAACTTCATCTATGATCTCTTCATTTTGCAACCATAAAGACCATGTCCCTGCAGCTCTTCGATCCTCAATTATTTATAAATTTACTTGTGATAGATGTAATGCTATCTATATTGGCAGCACCTCGCGCCAATTCCACGTGAGGATAGACGAGCACAGAGGCATTTCTACTCATACCAAAATCTGGTTGAATTCACCTTCCCATTCCACTATTAGAGACCACTCACATACTCAAGACCATGCCTTTAATTATAATAATTTCACTATACTAACACAAACAAATTCGCCAACCAACTTGCATATTTTGGAAACTTTATACATTCACAACATTAAACCCTCTCTTAATAGTGATTCCGGCCCATTTAAACTACAGCTAATTTAACTTGAAACAGTCAGCACAGTTCACGTTCGTTTACATTCGATAGTCTGAAGTTTGGAGATGTCTAAGACTTGGCTGGTGAGTTTGAAAATTTTTCGAGTGTTGTTAATACTTTAATATTCCATTTTAATTTAGTTGCCCATTAATATAAAATTTCGAATCATTTAATTGTATTTGTTTGATATGTAATATATATTGTTTACCGATGGAGAGCGTCGTTTTGTTTATATATATATATATATATATATATATATATATATATATATATATATATATATATATATATATATATATATATATATATATATATATATATATATATATATATATATAACATCATCATCATCATCATCATCACCCATCTTCTTTCCCCAAGACTGGGGGTAAGGTGCGTAACATGCACCCGAAACAGAAAAGTAGTAGATAAATATGAAGCAAGTCGAAAAGAAAGCTCAACCTTACCACCCCCTTTTTACCTTTTAGTGAGAACTGGCATCTCGTCAATGTGGAGTTCATCGCTTGGCCCAGGTGGATCACAACCATACCCACTCACAAACCCCCGCCATTCACTCCAGTTATGCACATTTCTTCTCGTTTCTGCAAAACTCTCATTTCTCTCCTCCAGGCATTCCTTTACTGACTCAATCCACTTTTTCTTCGGTCTCCCAGCCGGTCGATTATCTGCACACTCACCACTATACATCCGTTTAACCAACCGACTATCAGCCATCCTTTCCACATGACCAAACCATCTCAACGTACTTTCATTTATTCTCTCATTTACCCCTTTCTTCACACCACACAACTCTCTAATACGTTCATTCCTCATTTTATCAATTCTTCTTACACCTAACATTCCCCTAAGATTGTCCATCTGAACACATTGTACTTTAGATCTATACCTCTTATTCTAGATCATAGTCTCACTACTACACATTAACACTGATAACAACATGCCCTCATGTAAGACCCTAGCGCACTCAAGACTTGGTCCCTTTACATCCACCAAGGATTTAATTGCACCAACCACCTTCCTGCCATTCACAACTTTCCTACTACACTCTGCATCATCCGCTCCCTTATCATCCAACATATATCCTAAATATCAGACACTTTTTCCAGCTGCTCACTATCTAGCGTAACTTTACATCGAGGGACTGTCCTCACTCACAACCAAAACCATACTCTTATCTACGAATACTTTCAAACCTCTCCTTTTACACACCCTACTAAATCTCTCTACCAATCCTCTCAAACTCTCTTCAGATTTGCCACCAAATCATCCTCATATAATAGGTAGGGAACCTCCACTCTCTTCCATTCTTCATCATTCTAACACCATCCCCTGCCACCCCACCTCTAATTCTTTCATAACCCCATCCATATACAAATTGAATAACCAAGGAGACATAACATATCCCGGCTTCACTCCGCTATTAATATTAAACCAATCACTTTCGACTCCGTTTATTCTTACACACGCTTCGCTATCGTTATACATACTTTAGATTCCATTCAAAAGCTTTCCACCAACACCATATATCACTAACACCTGCCATAGAGCTTCCCTATTAATCCTACCTTACGCCTGCTGCAAATCCATAAAACCTAAATACAATTTATTCTTCTCCTCCTTCATTTTCCCAATCATTTGTTTCAATGTAAAGATTTCATCCACACATCCTCTACCACTTCTAAACGCACCTTGTTCTTCACCAATCATTCCTTCAGTCACTCGACGCACTCTTTCAACCAAAATACCAACATATTTCTTCCCTACAACACTCAATAAATTAATTCCCCTATAACACCTACAGTTACCTTATCCCCCTTACCCATATATAAGGGTACTATTATTGCTCTCCTCCAATCCCTCGGAACTATACCCTCCATAAACTCTTTGTTACACAACTTCAAATCCAATCAATCACCATCTCGCCTATATTATATATATATATATATATATATATATATATAAAAACATATAATAATATAATTTTTTTCTCTTTCTATATATATATATATATATATATATATATATATATATATATATATATATAATAATATATATATATATATAACTTATTCTTCTAGAAAATTCTATAACAATATAGCAATAATATATATATATATATATGCTATATTAATAAATGGAAATTTATTTAAGAATACATATATAAGAAATAATAATATATCAATACGTAGGAAATGATAGAAAAAAAAAATATTGGCAAGGATTAAAAATGTCAAACTTTATGCTTTAGATTGAGTTATGATTTACTTTAAGTACAAAGTTCTTGAATATATTTTGGTTATCTACAATTTTCTGAAGTATTTTTAGTACCTCAGTTTGTGCAAAATACAGATGCTGGGCTGATTATTAGCGCATACAAAGAATGAAGACTCTGATTGTATATATAACACATTCATGTGTATTATATCTTCTTTTATATATATATATTTATATATATCTTATGATATATATATATATATCTTTGATATAAAATTTCATTATATATAAATAGGCAGGTTTCTCTAGGAATTGATTGAGAATATATATATATATTTATATATATATATATCTTTTCTTCTTATATATATATATATATAGGCATATATATATGTATAATAATATACTTACTTGCCTATATGTAATATATAACAACAACCAGCAGCAACCTTAGCCAACCCAACGCCAACTATAATAATATATATAACTTACTCTGCTCTTAACTGCTCTTTCTCGCCTTATATATAACAAAATTATGGTCTTCAAAATTGCTGTAATATTTCTTTTATTTTCTGCAATTGTTTTTTAATGTGTTGTCTGCAGCTGAATATCAACGTGTACGCCTTCCGTGATTGATTCAACAGCTTTGGCAGCCGCAAAATGGTATCGACATACTGAAAGTTCTAGCGGAGAATAATGTCAGGAGAATTCAGCTGTATAAAATTAGTTGACTTCAAGCCAATATGAGAACGAAAACACATTAAAACTTTAGAAAAAATAATATATTACGTTTATAATACGTTATTAATTAGTAATAACTATCGATTGTCGTATTTTCAGTTTTCTACATTGAACCTTAAAAACGTCGTCTGGCAAACATATAAGGTTCATAATTTTTATTTCGCCAAGATTTAGGGGGGGGCAAGTGCCCCCCCCTGCACCCCCCTGCCTACGCCCATGTATATATATATACTGTGTAAATAAAATTGCATTAACTTGCGGGAATATTTATGAATCTGGCATTATTTTTTTGAAAATTGAAAATAATATTTTTTTTTTTTAATTTTACGTTTAATTTAGACTTTGTAGAAAATAATGAAAAAGTTTTATTTCTGATATGCTAAATTAAGGCTTCTTAGAAAAGAAGAAGAAAACAAGGCATGAAAAAACTGCATCTTGTAGAAGGTTCTAAACTGAACTCAATTATTAATGAGATTTTAACAATAAATTTCAAATTAGTTTAGAAATTTAGGAAAACTTGTATATTACGTTTAATAGTTCTAAATTTGTAATGGAAAATTTAAAAAAGCGTAATTTTAGAAAGTTAAAAAATTTTTTATTAAAACAGGTTTTCACAACTAATGAAATATTTGGTATATAAAAACAAATATTGAAATTTCATTAAAAAACGTCAATTTAATACACTTGAAATAACTATTAATAAATTTTACTCTTTTTCTGCTTTTTTAGAAAATTGCATATTCAAATGAAACCTGTATTTATATATTATTCACAAATATATGCTGAAATATATCAGTTAAAAACTCTATTTTAAGATATTTAAAAAATAATTTATCATAATGTTTAGTAAATATATTTAAGGTAGAAAATCGTACTTGAATTCTAAGTATTCATATATAAATTTATGTTAAATTGAGGAAATAATAATATATATATCAATAAGACGTAAGAATTCTGTGTTTAATAATAAAAATATTATATTTTATTAAATCATATTGACACAACTAATGTTAAATATTTGTATATTAATAAAAATTACTATTATGATATTCATTAAAAAACCTCGTATCTAATCTATAAACCTAAAATATAATAATAAATATATTCCTCGAATTCTACTTTTTTGAAATTGTCAATTTTACAATGAAAACACATTATTCTTTTTCAAATAAATGTGTCCTTCCGTTAATGCTCCAACTATCAATATATATTATAAGATATTTACCATACTATTATACCATATATAAAATAGTTATTAAGGAAAAATCCGTACTTTTAAGATGATATTATCTTCTTTTATCTTATAATGTGAAAAAATTTAAACTTAACACTCATAAAAAGGCGTACAATATCTTTTATTTTAAAACAAGTTTTCATAAGTGTCGTATGTTTTTTATATATAATAAAACTAAAAATATTGTAATTTTATCATTAGAAGCAAAAAAATTCTAAGACACCTAATAATACTATATTAAATAAATTCTCTTTTCTGCTCTATTTTGAAATTGCATTTATCAATGACATCTATATATGTCATATGCTGAAAATACTTTAAAAAACTCAATTTTAAGATTCAGCAAATAATAAATTATATCAAATTATGTTTTAGAATAATTTAGAAAATTGAACTTATTTAATGAAGAGCTCTAAAATGAATGACATGTGAAAAAATTATAAGAAAAAGCGTAATTTTAGAAGTTAAATTTTTTTATTAAAACAGGTCTTTACAACTAATACAGGTGAATTATTTAATATATCAATAATAAAACAAATTAATTGAATAATTTCATTAAAATAAATTCAAATTTAAGAGACATAAAAAATATTAAATATAAATTAATCTTTTCTGCTTTTTGAAATTGCATTTTACAGAATATATAATTTATTTTTTTCACAAAATTTAGAAAAATACTCATTTAAACTTATTAAATTAAAATTTAGAAATATAATTCAAATAGTATTTGAAATTATTTATGAGAATAATCGTATACTTTAAGAAGTATCTTAAATTTGTATATGTTAAATAATTATAAGAAAAGCGTAATTATTTAAAGAAGTTACTAAAATTTATTATTATATCAGAAGGTGGTGTCACACTCCTGACTCATTTAAAGGATAGATATATCCGGCTATGGGCTAGAGCATCACACACAATCCACGCACATACTGAAGTAAGGAGCGCGCGTAGATCACGCTCAGCATGTACATTAACTACCGCGACTCTATATATATTTACAGGAACATCCAAAACTAATCCTATACCGTCAATAATCTGCCATATGTTTCCTCGCTTGCACGTGCGGACGATGTATTCCTCTCCAGAGTCTGTCCAACAACATTAAATGTTGCGTATCCTTACAAACAAAAGAATTATTAGCACATAAAAATATATCCTAATACATAAATTTGAATAGATATTTATACCCATACAAAAAAATATATTTCAATAAATGATTAAAAATATTATGAATTAGGAAAAAATCGTAACTTTGATTAAGATGATATTACTTATACAAAATCTAATATTGCGCTAATCGCGTGACTCAAAATAGTCCGTTCCTACAAGGCACAGGAGATCCATATTTATAGCCTTTTTCAATAAAAGATTTTATTTATTCTCAAAAATTGGAATATTACGACTCGTAACTATGAAAGCATGAGCCTTCTGGTTGACACTCAAAAATAATACCACCAACCAAATATACAATAGAGAATAATTTCTTACTTACATAACAGAAACGCAGACATAGCAAGAATTTATAAGCCACGCGTATAAAAACTAATTAATACTTTCCTTTCTGCTTTTTGTTAAAAATTGCATTTCTCTCTCACATAGTATTAGTCTTTTTCAAAATGCTGAAAACGTATATACAACAATTAATTACGTACTTATAGCTGAAATAATGGTGTACAAGATGATCAATGTGTGATAAGAGAGTATGAAGTGAGCTCGAGAAAAGTTGTACAGCTTTCTACTTATACCAGGCTAGTTTCAAATTTTTGTAACTAATTGTAAAGATAACCTTCTAAAGAAATAAAGACTCATTATACTGAATATTATCACGCTGTTTATAGAGATATTTTAATTAAAATGATTTGACGCACCAACTATCAACCCCATTAAGAAAAAGGTTCCTAGATTTCGAGTTCAAGACTGATTATTAGTAGAATACCATGAAACCACTCGACTCACACTGACATGAGGATCCAGAATTGCTATTACATATTATAATTACCATCATAAATATGACTCAGGACTATCCCGGTATAACAACTATCTAAATATATAAATTTCACTTTTCACTGCTATTTGAAATGCATATTTGTGTACAATTACGTCCAATTAATAATTTTACTAATAATGCTGAAAGTACCGTTAAAAAACTATAATTAATTATAAGATTTATTTCTTTTAAATTAATTTCTAAAATGTTATGATAAATTTAGGAGTAATAATAATCTTACTTTTATTTAATAAAGTAGTTCCTAAATATTTGAGTAATGTGAAAATTTTAATGACATAACATGCACTGTAATTTTAAGAGGTTAAAATTTATTTTTTAAATAACAGGTTTTACGAATATCTATATATTCAGTGATCTAGAGTATTGTATGGTATATAAAAACAAATATTGAAAAATCATTAAAATAAAAACGTCTATTTAAGACACCTAAACTATTAATAAATTCATCTTTCTTTTGTTTTATTTTATGAAATTGCATTTCAATGAAATCAACCATTATATTTATTATTCAAATACTAAAATAGTTACTGCTTTAGTTACGATTACTTATCAATACTACAAAATAATTTCCATGTGACCATACTAGCATCTAGAATAAATTTAGCACGATTGGTACATAAAATAATTCATAAAGTTTGTGATGTAGATTAAATTTATAATACTTGAAGTTATATAGAGAAACAGTAGTTATATAAATATTATTATTGATTTTTCAAACAGTTTTACTCAGATACTTTATACATATATATTTGGTATATAAAATACAAAATATTAACTGAGAAATTCAATATTAAAAATAACATCATATTACTACTATTCTAACTACTAAATAACTATTAATAATATAATTCTTACTTTTCTGCTTTACTTGAAATTGCTAATTTCAAATGTAAACAACACATTTATTTTTTCACATGCTGAATACCGTTATTAAAATAAATCATACATATATTTATAGACATTTATTACTCAAAATATAATTTTATCAAACTGTTGAAATTTTATTAGGAAAAATATGTAGTCAATTTAAGGAGATATTACTAATAAAATTTGTAATAAATGTTGAATATAATTTAACAACCTATTGTATTAAAATTTTTCTTAATAATTTAAATATTTTTATTAAAAAAAAGGTTAATTTAAAATAAACTTAAATGTAAAATATTTGGTATATATAAAATACATAAATATTGATAAATTCACGATACTAAAAATAATTATTTAAAGACATCACTAAAATCACTAATATTAATATTAATAAAAATTCGAGTATTGGTTTCTGCTTATTTGAAAATTGCATTATCAATTAAATACAATATAATTTATTATCAAATGCCTTGATAAAATACCTTTAAATACCTCAATTTTAAGATTACTCACTAAAATAATATATGTTCGATATATGTTCAATATAGCAGGGTTGTTATAGATAAAGCACTAGTGTTAATTTATATATAAGTAAAGTGACATAATAATAATTTAATGTTTGTATGAAGATAGTTGAATATTAGTACCAAGTATAACAGAGTCACAATATATAATATACAATATGTTAATATAATTTTATTTTATTTATAATGTAAAACAGGTTTTCACGTCTAATGAAATGAGTGAATAGAAGATAATTTTTGAGAAATATTAATTATATAAAAAACACATATAAAAGTCTTATGTATTTAAGATGGTAAGTAAAAGTTTATAATTAAAAGTTAAAATAAACAGATATAATTATCTTTATATATAACCAACATTAAAAAATATATACATATATAGATAAATATAAAATTCGCGCTATATTTTTCGCAGATCTTTTATATATAGAGACAAAAGAGGTCTGGTAGAAACTTCTCTTTTATGATCGAGACGTAGCAAGTCCCACACTAACATTATATTCCTTGACGACCACAATGTCACGAGCTCTCGCGCTAAAGAGAACGCTCAGCCGGAGCGAGAGAGGAACTAACGCCAGAGTACTTAAAGATCTTAAAGTAGCAGGACACGTACAATCACACCATTCTCGATAATATATTAAAATTTATGGAGAAAATGAATAATACTTTTTCTGAGAGTTCATAAATTTGTTAATGGAATAAATTTTATATATATATAGAAATAAATTAAGCCGTTAATTACCAAAGTAGGAGAAAAGTTAAATTTTTTATTAAAAACATTTTTCATTTAAGTATAAATTTAGTATATAATTAATTAAAATAAACTATAATATTGAGAATTTATCATTAAAAAATCATCTATTTAAAGACACCCTAAATAACTATTATAAAGATATAAGATTAAATTTAGCATCTCATATATTGAGCTATTATTGATGAGAATGATGTGACCTATATACTAAAGAATAACACACATTTGATGAAAGTGATATCGCAAAATGTCTGTTGCCTAAGATTACTTTTATGAGAGATCTAAAAATATCTATATTATCTATGTATGAGATAGATTTTCACATAGATATATTTCATCAATGTTTTTTATATATGAGCAATGAGAGAACATATAATTAATATATGAGTGTATAAATTATGAGGTGTTAACTCATATTAAATTTAAGCTAGCATTAGACGCCTTGAATAAAATTATCTATGGTATATAGTTGAAAAAATTAGAGAGAAAATATAAGCGAGTCCAGCTAGCTATTAGATCACGTTCCTAATATATGGTCGGTCTTTTAATTAAAACAGGTCTGATTGCGCACAAATATGAATATCCTTTGGTATAAGTACCTGCAGATGAACTTAATTGATTCAATTAATTAATTCATTTATATAAACGCCCAGATAAATTTATCAAATCGACCATATAAATTATCAGTAATGGAAGCATATAAGCCTATCTCTCCCTGTGTATTTTCTGCGCTTTATTTCTTCAGCTACAACTATGCGATTTCAGGAGAACATGTGCGGCTACATTTTCAAAGTTGATGACATACACATTTATTTGGGATATCTTTTGACAGAAAATCGTGAGCACTAAAGCCAAAACTCGCGCAGGTTGATTTAGGAGGATAATTTTTTATATCTCCATATAATACAATTTTTATACGAGGTCAGAAGCAATAGAATTTAGGAAAAATCGCCCTTTTAAGAGTTCTAAATTATGTTGTTTAAAGATGAGTTTGGATAAATCATTAGTGTCAAACATGGGAAAAAACTACTAATTTTGTCCGTATTTCCTCTCTCTAATACAACAGGTTGTTTTATCATAGAAAATCGGAGCATCACATAGAGAACTATAACAAGGCATATTATGACATGTGTTATATTACTATATAAATAACACTCCATATGTGATATCATATATTCATATAAAAAAACGGAGTTATACCAATACCTTAAAATCTCTATATTAATATATAAATTATCTAAACAATTATTAGAGCACAATTTTTGAAAAATTTGCATTATAATTCAACTGTAACAATTATTTTTTTCATAATATGCTGTATTTATGATTAATTAACCGTTAAATAAAATATTAGGTTTTAAAATTATTTATAGAATAATTTCTAAAATTTATGAATATTAGGAAATTAATTTACTGAGTATAATGCTTATTTAAAGTAAGTTTCTAAAAATATTTGAAATGTAGTAAAAATATTTATAAGATAAAACCTTCACACATATTTTATATAATATTAAATAGTTTTATTTTATTAAAACAATTGAATATCAAAACAAAAATATTGAAAATTATATTGATATTAAATAATAAAACAAATAATTTAGAAATTCAATTAAATAAATAATCACGTAATATTATTAAAGATCACCTCAACTGATTTAATCCAGGCATTCAATAATTATATCCAAGCTAAAATTGGCATTTCAATGAAACACCATATTATTATTTTCTAAATATGCTGAGATAGTAACCGTTAATACCTCTATATTTTCACCAGTTTATAAATAATAATTTTATCCAATGATTAGTAAATTTATGGAAAAATAATCGAGTAACTTTTAGAGTTCTAATAATATTATGGTAATTGAGTGAAATTTAAGCAAAAGCGTAATTAAAATGAAGTTTAAATTATTATTTATTATTAAATAACAGAGATTAGTTCAAAACAATAATATAAATATAAAATAAATATAAAAAATAATAAAAAATTAATATTAAATAATTAAATAAAAATAAATATAAATAAATATATTATTTAAAATAAATAAATTTATATAATAAAATAAAATAATAAAAAAAATATAATAAATAATAGGAAAAAATATAAATCTTAATTTAGTTAATAATATAGTACATAATAAATAAATATATAATAAATATAAATATAAATAATAATAATAAAAATAAAATATATATATATATTAAATATTAGATAAATATATTATGGCTTCTACAATAAAAACAAATATTGAAATATCTTAAAAAAAAAACGTCAATTATAATAATTTACTCACCTTAAAACTTAATTAATTAAAATTACACTTATTTATAGTGGTGTGAAGACTCTAATGGTAAAATTTCACAATGTAATAACACATTTAATTTTTATTTTATTCAATAAATTTTTTTCAAAGTATATTTGTAATTGAATACGCTACTAATATTTACATCATATAGTATTATACACAATAACTAATTCCCAATTTGTGTTTGTATGTCATTTAGGCAAACTTTAATCCGCTGGTTATCGGTTTTTTGAGAGGTATTGGATCATTTCTAAATTTTTAGAGTGATAGAAATAAGATTCAAATTTTGTCTTTCAATATAAGAGTTTGGATTTTGAAAAAGTGATCTAACTATTTTTTTTTTTTCTATTATAACTCGTCAGTTTCTCCTCACAATTCGCGTATTATTCTTTTGAAATATTTGGTATTTAAAATATATCTTTTATAAATTATTTGAGTATATTTTATATTAAAATATCTGTTGTCAATTAATCAACAAACACTATTTTGTATTTAAAATATTCTCTTTAGTATATTGAATTTTGCTCATATTATTTGTAACAAATCTTCAATGAAACACATTATTGTTTTCAAATGCTCGAAAATACCGTTAAAAACTCAATTTATAGAATTATTTCTCGATTTTCTATAACTATTTGAAATTATGGAAAATATCGTTATCATTTAATTTTTAAAGAGTTCTAGCAATATTTTGTTATAAGAATTGTGATTTTAAGAAGGGGGCTTTTGAAGTCTCTAACACTCATGTAGGTTAATTATAATATTTATTTATTAAACAGGTTTTCACAACTTAAATGAATAATATTTGATAATATAAAATAAACAAATATTTAGAAATTTATCATTAAAAAAATATCTAATTTAAGACAATAAAAACTAAATACCTAATTAAAATATCAACCTAATTACATAGCTGTATTTATTATATAGTTCGGAGAGAGAGGCAATTTCTAAAAATGAATCACATTATTTTATAGTTCAATAAATGCGCTTGAGAATAATAACCGTTTAGTAAAACATATAATGAGAGAGAGAGAGACCTAATAAATATCTCTGAATAGTTTATGATAATATTTTTATGTGAGAGAGAGGAATATAGTAGAGTCACTTTAATTATAGAGTTCTTAAATATTTTGTTAATGAGTGATAGAAACCGCGCCGCGAGAGGTCTATAATCAGATATCTATGATATATAAAATTCAGATTTTTTTATTAACGGTGAAATTTGTAAGGGGATATATTGAATTATATGGTATATTAGAAAACAATAGTATTAGTAGTAAAAATTTCATTAAAAAAAAATGTCAAAATTTTATAGCCAAACACCTTAAAACATTAATAATACTCTTTTCTCTTTGTGAGACCACTTCTGTATCTCTTGATATTCTACAGTTGATATGTGTGGATTCGAGAGATGCGGAATAGAATATGAGGATACGAGATATCCAAAATAGAGAGTTCTCATACACAGATAATACCAAATAATTTCAAAATATGTTGTAAAATATTTATAAGAGAAAACACTATTAGTACTTTTAAGAAGTTCATAAATAATAGTAGTTAATGTGACTAAATATTATATAGTAACGCCACTATATATTATGATCTAATTTCTATGAGACATTAATAGATATTATATAATATGTGAAATCAGTTGTTCACAACTTATGAAAATATTATTTTAGGTATATAAAAACAAATATTGAGAAATTTTACATTAAAAATACTGTCATTATAATGAGCAACCGACACCTAAAACACTAAGCTGTGAGAAAATGTATGCACATTTGCTGAGCAGAATCTATATGGGAGATTAAGCGAATTGTGAAGAGTGAAAGAAGCAAATGTAATTAAACATTCCTTTTCAGAAAAAGTTGCTTGTAACATAACAGAGAGTGTATAACTAGAAGCTTTTTGTCTCAACGCAAAAGATAAGATATGTGAATGTATTCGTAGATGACGCCACTATATAGACTATATGGAAAAAATGTCATATAAATGTAGAAAAAATTTTAGGAAAAATAAAGAGAGTTCAGCTTTGTATAATAGATTTCTAATAATTATTAGTATTATTGGGAATTTCCAGGAAATGTTCAGCATTATTTTTTTTCTGCTACCGTGCACACGAAGATCATTTATTTATTACTTTATTTAACAAAATTATTATTTACATCATTAACTAATGAAAATTTATTATCGTGTGAAATGATGAGAAGGAGACAAACCAAAAAAATTTATTTGTATATATTTCAGTATTACAATTTAAATAATCAGTCAAATTATATACAAATACATAGAACACACAAATATTAATAATAACTTATACACATATATTTCTCTGGTCTTTGATATTAGATACAATTGACATATTTCATAATTCTAGGTATTGTCAATCCTCTCTATATATTATATATATTCAATATATAGAATGGCTATGTATATAAATATACCATAAGTGCTTAAACAAGCAAACTACTGAGATTTCTTAGAAAAACAGTTCTTAATCTGAATATATGTATAAAATGTATGGAAAATTATGGCGAATATTATTTCGTCAAGTTCGAAAGATGTAGATAACCATATGTATAGATTACTCTTCGCATTGGTTTGAAAATTTCGGGACAGCCCAAAGGACCGACTCATATGTGCCATTTTTAATTTTATATGCAGTCGCTCATCAAAACACACATTGCCATATTAAAAGGACTATGAGATGTGTGTTTGCCGACAGCCATAGTGCAAGCCAGACAAACGTTTGGGTAATAGTAAAAGAAAGTCGCTCGAGTATTAATCCATATGCTAGTAGACTGTCTGCAGATCTTACAAAGCAGCATTCTCGAAAGTGTTGAACGGACGCCAAACCTCGCATGAACTATAATTAAGACTATAGGAATTATATTAAAGAGCTCACATCTGATCTAACAATTTCTTCATCTATATATTGAGTCTATTTGCACGTGAAATGGCACCGCACGAAGTATGCCAGTACGCACTCTAGTATTAGTGTATATTAGAATTACAGAGATAAATTGTGTCGGGGTTTGTGAGAAAGATGTGTACCCGAGTGTAAAAAAGAGAGAGCGAGATAATAACTTAATTCGATAGAATAAATGATCGCATAACAAAGTGTGGATAGTTGCCGAAAAATAGATAGAATGCACGGAGAATAAGTTCGGGAAAAATACATTTCGCCTGAGTGAAGAACTCCGAATACTACACTATTTATGAGAGTTGAAGGTGAAATAATACTAGATAATAGTTAGCTGATAATGATATTAAAAGAATAGCGATTAAAAATTTATTCTGCACTAAGAAAAGGTATCTAGAGCAAACCGCGTAGAAAAATGCACAAATATTGGTAATCTTAATATACAAAGATGATACTAGACATAGTTCGGCAGCACCAAAGGATACGATATCTACATAGATCGTGAGCAGAATTTAAAGACTAGGCTATATATACAGGTGAATGTTTCATACTCAAACATGACGTTATTGTTACGCGGGAGACGTGAGATATATATGTATATAAAAAATATTTTATATATGGCGAGATTTTACCATGTGAGAAAACCACCGCACATTGTTTGGAAAACACCGTGTCATGAAAGAAATGAGACGCAGTGTTGCACTTAAGCGCGTAATATCTTATTAGAGGAATATGTTAGGCCAAAAGTAAATTGTAACACAGGTTTAAAGAATAGAGTTGTAGGAAGAAATACTGCCGGAAACTTCGACTTTTTAGACGATAAAAAAGATTGCTCTGACAAATGCAGAAAAACATTTTTGAAAGACTATATATATGATGTTCTTGGCATCTAGGATTGTGACAGATCTGCCTTATTTTGAAATTAGATTATATGGATAGGAATATGCGAGAGGACAGAGACCTAAGAGACTCTCCAAAGACATTAGAATTATGAAAAAGCTATATTGCGAGAGATCTGATAAGAAGGATAGGAATTAAGGAAAGTATGAGTTGAGAAAGCTATTAATCTCACCATACGATTATACACATAGATTCAGCACGCGATCAATGAGTATGGTATATCTTTGCATTCGCGCAAAAAGTAAGAAAAGCACAATATAAATGAATAACAATAAGCAGTATGCATTTATTCTTGTCGTATAATGAGCAATGAGAAATGGTGGGACATAGTTGTTGCTGGATAGAAGAAGCTGTTTGAGAGAACCAACAAATTCATCATTATTATTACACGATACGAAGTAGAGGAGAACAGAAAGAACAAGAAAGCTGACGAGAAGCTCAATTGGGTATGAAACGCATTATATATATATATTTATATAACACATAGAATGTCGATACAAGTGATTGAAGAGTTAGCGAGAAAATACGAGTATAACTCGTGTGTAGAAGAGTTACCAAAGTTTCTGCGAGTGGTGGTGAAGAAATAATTAGAGAAGACGCACTCGGAGAGAGCGAATGTATGGATGATATAATATCGCGAGTGATATCTCAATACTCAAGATGTATATTTATTAAAGAGCGAAAAGGTTGGGTATTTACAACGAAACCTGGAAGGGATCAAATTAATTTGGTAAGTATATGCAATAAAATAAACAGTCTAGTATAACGCATGACAGAATGGAAGTAATAAATGCAAGTAATAGAGACACACTGTAACTATAAGGTATGATTAATAGAGAAACGCACATACAGAGGATAAAACGCACTAGGGTATGTGGTAAATAATATTTCTTCACTACTCGTGTTACTATGCATATATGTTCATGAGGAGATACCACAGGACGAGTAATATCAGAGTGCGAAAGGCTATCTGAAAATTAGTGTAGGGAGATACCTTCTATCAGAGAGAGATGACAGTGACGAAGAGAATATGGCACGCGGAGATATTATTAGAAAGAATACGCAGGAAATGGTAGAAGGAGCGTGTGATATCCGCATGTAACAATACACCTCGCTGAAGTGATGTATAAGAACAGAAAAACATTGATGGATATAATGAGAATGATAGATAGAGGAAGTGAATACGCATGTGTTCAAATATAGAAATGACTTAAACAATATGAGAAAATTCCTAGGATTATGCGTAAAGTTGGGACACTTTAATGAATGGACCCAGGGCTTAATTCAATAAGCGAGAGAAGTATGAGGAATTATTACTTAAATGTTTGATACAAATATTAAAGTTCAAGGTTTTTCAACGAAAGTACAAGATAGAAAAGTAGAGAATAAAAAAATAAACCACAAAGACAATGGAAGGAAAAGTGGCAAATCTACAAATTATATACACGAGAATACCGTAAAATTCAATAGAGAACAGCGGATAATAACACACCGAATTATGCGTGAAATTATATGAAGAGAAATATTGTTCGATCGTTGTGTCTGGGGCCTTGTATTGTATATGAAAATAAATTATGCTGAGAAGTGTTCACTCTATAATGGAAAAACAGCAATTTGTATGTGTATGTCAGAGGTAGAGATGACACACTGATAGGAAATTGAGCACAGCGCGAGCGCGAGAAGCCCAGTAGAGAAAAAGTAACCACATGACTAATTAAAATTTAAGCATAAGAATGATTACGCACTATATAATAACAGTTAGAAAATCCAAGAGAGATGTGTAATTGAAGAGGCAAGAATTTTATGACGTGCGATAATAATACGACATCTGTGTATAATAACAGTTCAGAGAGAATATAGATTGATAATAGTAGAATAAGGGAGATATGTATCTCTGTGAGAGTAAATAAATATAAGCACCGTAGAAATTCCGATAGGTAAATAGGTTAACTCTATACTTTGATATAAAGTACTAACAGTTTTAATATATATCGATACCAGCACACCATCCAGAAAAATGTTTGAGTTGATTAAAATGAATATAAACTCATATTAGAAATATCTGGTTAGATGGACAGATAAAATAGAGAAGGTGGTTTGAATGAAATACGGGATGTATAAGGACACGCCTAGAACTCGTACACTTTGAGTACACCTATTGCTAACACTCTCTGTCATCTCTTACGTCTGGCACATTGCTTCGTGTAAAGATTTAGTGCGAGTGAGAGCGGAGATGTTAAATCTAGAGAACACTGAGTATTGGTTTAGCGGAGCAGCATACTGGCAAGTGATAATCTATCTCAGTGTCACATAGAGACCTGCAACGTAGAGACTGTGCCATATTATTAGGATCAAAATGAGTATCTGAATATCACAGTATAAGATTGACCCCATGAGATATATTATACAGCACGAAGATAACTTGAAAATTGTAAAGTGAGTATGGACACATAGAGAGCACAGGAGCATATGTGTGAGAGAGTAGATCGTAGATAGAGACATATGGAGTATATATAGTGCTATAAAGAATAATGTTGAACAGATTATAAGAGATATACTGGTACACGTTGGATATTTAGATAGTATATAGATCATTTTTGGAGATATGTATATAAAGCAGTGGAAGGGGGTAGTAATTTGGATACCGATCAATATCTATCGAGAATAGTATGGGGATACTAGTATAATAAAAAATCACTCTGCGAAAATAGTCATGTGAAAAAGAGGAACACAACTATGATGTTATAAGAATACTCTAATATAACAATAACTAATTTTTAACAATGATCCATTGTGTTGTTTTTGGAATAATATATTGCAATGCTTGGCAACATTGAAGAATACGAATATACAAGCACGTCATGAAATAGAAGTCTTTCTCACAAGAGAGATAGAGTGATAGTTATTTTAGATCACCCATCCGAGAGAGAGTCCGACTAGAGAAACACATCAATTTGATATAGGGAAGATTAGCGAGCTACGAGAGAAGTATGAAAGTTATTCAATAGAGAGAGTGTGATACCATGTATAGAGAGTGAGGTAAGCAAAAGAGTAGCCATATACTCAGTATAAAGAAGTGTGTTTCGTGAGACATGTTGAGATAGAAAATGAGGAGAAGGAAGAGTATATGAGAAAGAGGAGATGAAGAGAAGAATAGAAAGAAGTCCTAGTGAAGAGATGTAGTTAAATAGTAAATATGACCAGTAGTAAATGGTACCAATTTTACCAGTAGTAAATGGTACCAATTTTACCAAATAAAAGGAAGTACGAAAATATGTACGAAGCATGTAAATGACAAATAACCCAAAAAATTACCAAATCGTACCAAACCTATAGCAACCATTTAATTCAAAATAATCAACTAGAAGGACGCAGATATTTTGAAGGAACCTCAAATGAGCGAGAGATGAAATTGCGTTACACCAAATATATATAAATACATATAATTATTATTATATAGCATTATTCGTAAAAAAATTAACCTAAAGTTACAATATTATTAGATATTTAATCAAATATAATTTATTCCAATATTAGTTGAGAATTACATCTGCCAATTCTTTTATCATCATTTTGAGAGTATTATTATTGTATATAATTGTGAAATAATTTATAAGAAAAAGCAATAAAGTTTTAAGAAGTTATAATTTATTATATTATATATAAAACCACCATGTATGCTTGATTATAGGTCTTAAAGGAAAATAATTTTGTAATAAAGGAAATTTATACCAAAGGGAAGAAATAAAGATATATTTATTTAGAGATTAGATTATTCAATGTTAAATAAATGTCAATTTTCATTATCTATCATTCCTATCTATATAATCTTTTAATATTAAATATAACTTTCTTTTGTTTTCATACGTGTTTGTGTTAAGAACCTTGTCATTATATAATGTGTCCTGCCGTTTTCATTCGTTTTAGAATTAACAAACGGAGAACATATAAATCTAATACACTCTATATTAAATTTTTTATATATTTGTTAGACTAGATAAGGGACATCACCATCTATTATATAAATATATGAGCGAATCTACACGTATATTATATAATTATGAATATTTTTAAAAAAAAAAAGTAATAAGTACATATATAAATATTGGTTGTTTAATTTTAATGGAATAATATCTGATTCAGTAACAGAATTATGAATAGTGCTTCATCTAAAATTAATATTATTTTATAATATTAATATGTAAAAATGAATGTAAAATATATTTACAGAAAAGTAATAATATATTGATTTATTAGTTATTGTATTTAACATAAATTAATTTTTGTTATAATTTTAACTAAGGTTTTTTTCTAATATAACCTAAATTGACAATATCTTTCGGTAACATACAAAACAGACAATACACGGAGGAAAGTTTACGAAAGTATTGAAGAGACACCTATCAGCAATGTATGAAGCATACACCCTACAACCATTATAAATATAACACATAATTCTACTATATATACGATCACTAGCATTATAGATGAATATATGTAACAATATATTTAGAAAGATTTAACGTAGTCATATATTTTTTTACAAATGCATGACAATTATTGAGTTAAATAAATTTATCTAAATATATAATATTATAATATTATAATACTATGGAGATCTTATCTAATATGACATCAGATAATTTAGGAAAAAATCGTAACTTTTAAACACATAGTTCTTATAATTAATAGTATAATAAGTTGAAAGAACTTTAAGAAAAAGATTCGATTAGGGCAAATTGAAAGTTAAATATAATTATACTTTATTAAAACAGGTTTTCCACAACTAATGAAAAATTTTGGTATTTAATAATAAAATAAATTTATTATTATGATTTTATTTTTACAGTAGACACCGTGCCACACTTCTAAGAATACCTAAAATTATTAAATAAAATTTCACTCGGCATTATGTTCCTTGCTCCATTTTTATAGAAGAAAAACAACAACTTTTGAACAGCACAACTTTCAATCTAATTTGTATCAAAATTGTACATTGTTGAGAATTGTTTAACTGTCGTATAATATCACACAAGACTAAATGAACACAGCGGCAAAGGTGTGTCCAATTATCAATAAGAAATTTTACTCTTAATAATTTCTTAAAAATGCTTAGCAAACAAATACTTATAGAACAAAATCGTGACACGAAGAGAGTAAAAAAGAGAGTATATAAGTGATATAAATAGTGATACAAGTATAATCAAAAGAAGCCAATAAAGCAAGATCACATTATAAAATTAAGAGTAAAGATTAAAATTCATAATATTAAAACACTCAAATAAATTTACATCCAAAACTATAGAACATATTTGGGTACATAAAACAATATTGAAATATCATTAAAAAACTGATCATTTTAAGATTCAAACTTGATTAAACTATTAATAAAAATTATTCTACTCTTATTTCTGCTTTTTGAAATTGCATTTCAAATGAAACACATTATTATAATTTTTTACAAATGTTACCACTGATTAAAGCTGTTTATATAAAAGTACTTCACAATTTTTATGACTATTAATCACAATATATACTTAAATTTATCAAATGTTTGAATTATTATAGTGAGAAAATGTGCTGATTTATGAGCGACAATGTTCTGGTTGCCTTTGTTATAGTGAAAATTATTTAATAATAGAAAAAAATAATGAAATAATATTAGAGATTTTAATAATTTTTATTTATTAATCATATCAGGTTTGTACCACTCACTAACCAAAATATTTGGTATACCTGTTTAAAAACAAATATTGAAATGTTATTTCATTAAAAACGTCAATTGTAAACACCTGAAACTGTCCAGGATGCTCATTTTATTACTAATTCTCTTTTTTATCTTTTTTCTTGAAATCTCTAGCATTTCAATGAAACCATTATTTTTTTAATGCTATAAAGTTGCTCCACGAAAATAATTATCCGTCATATCTTACAAAAATACTGAATTTCTACGGTATTTACCTTAATATACTAACACTTCATAACCCTTGTATATTGTCAGTGTAAATAAACGTCGCGTACACATGTTTAAGCACTGCGTGGTCTATCATACATAAGTTCTCAAATGTGGTCACATAAATTTAACGCCTATATATGCCCTCGGTCTATATTCGCATGGTGCTCATGTATTATTAACTTCTTTATTAAATATCACGTGGGTCTTTCACACAATATCCCTAAATTCGATCTATCTATTTGGTATCATATAAAATCTACCCAAATATTCGCGAAATTCTCTTCCCATTAAAATCACGAGTCAATTCTATTATATCCACACTACATGATACACTTAAAAATATAACTTCACACCTATTCTTTCAGACCTGGTTCTTTTTGTCACAATGGCAACCCTGCTATCAATGAAACCACATTATTTTTTTCAAATGCTGCAAAAATACAGAACGTTCAAAACTCAATTTAACGATTTCCCATATATACCCCCAGGTTCCCTCCATCTGTCCTTGCAACAGTTTATGGAAAAATTCGTACTTTTAAAGAGGTTCATCGACCTTCGTACTCATTTGTGAACTAAATTCTTTCTACACAAGAGCGTATATTAAAATTTTAGATTGTTAAAATTGCTATATTATAATTAAAGAAGATCGCGTATTTCAGACACATCTATATGTAACCTACGGTATATAAAGCATTCTAACTATATACCTTGCGCGTAACTTTTTATACATATGAGAGAGTATAAACGTCATATTTAATGTGCAGACCACACATATCCAAGTAAATTAATTCTCTTTTCTGCTTTTTGAAATTGCATGTTCAATGAAAAAACATTTTTTTTTTCAAAATGCTAAAAATAAAATAAAAAACTCCAATTTTTAAGATTTACCAAATATTTCAATAAATGTTATTGAAATTTAGGAAAAAATCGTACTTTAAGTCAGGGTCTATCTAGGAATTTGTTATATATGTTGAATAATTAATAAAAGTAATAAAAGACCCTTCTGAGATTTCACCACGTAACTGTTTTTATTCTTTTATTCAAACAGGTTTTCACAATCTTATGAACATCTTTTGTCTACTCGCTTATGGAACTGAGGTATAAAAACAACATATCCACACATTCTGTGTATAAAACTTATATTTTCACTCTAATCAACAACGTCATACAAACTCGTCATTCTTAGATTCTTGATATACATATAACAAATTAATAAATTCTATTTCCTACCGGCTTCCTCGAAAATACTTTGAGACAATCTCTCGAATTGCAAACCCACCATTATTTGTCTTTATACAATGCGCTGCCTCATATAAAGTACTCGTGCGTTATTAGAATTAAACCTCATTATCTTTAAGTATTTACCTCTTCAAAATAATTTTTCATAATCTGATATGCACGCAAATTATGGAAAAATAATTCCCGAATTTTTTTACAGATCTCTTGATTAATATTTTGTAAGGGATAAATTTCCAAAGAAAAATGCTCCTATATTTTTTAGAGTTAAAATTCCTTTGATATAGCATGATGAATTGGTTTTTCGCACGCAACTAATAAACATCATTTGGTATATAAAAACAAATCTTGAAATTTCCATTAAAAAACGTCAATTTAATACCACCTAAAACTATTAATAATATTCTCTTTCTGCTTTTTGAAATTGCAAGTTAACATGAAACAACATTTATTTTTGTCAAATGCTGAAAATACGTTAAAAACTCAATAGTTTTAAGATTTAATAAATAATTTCCAAATGTTGAAAATTTAGGAAACGGTACTTTTAAGAGTTCTAAAAATTTAATGTGAAAAATTTAAGCAAAGCGTAATTTTAGAGGGTTAAAATTTATTTATTAAAAGCAGGTTGTTCACACTAATGAACATATTGGTATAAATAAAAACCCAATATTGGAAATTTCATTAAAAAACGTCAATTTAAGCCACCTGATATAATCCACTATAAATTTCACTATCTACTAGCTTCTTTACTGGCTTATAGTGTACATAAGATGTGCGTGCCTGATGTCTAATTCATATACTGAAAAACTACGAGTCCTTTTCAAAGAGCAGAATAAACCTCCGCATAAAAACACCCTACATATATGTGTAATGATCCTTATACCCTATAACAACTAACTTATTTCAGAAAGTCATTGCAATATTTAGGCCACATAATTCGTTACACATTTTGGTCAGAGAATGGTTCTATCCAAGTGTATTGATTATTATGGTGCAAAAAATTATAGCTATAGGATAGAACAAGTGACCGTCAATTTTCATGACCATGGTTCACAATATATATCTTATTAATCACAAGGTTTTTTATCACTCTACATAGACACATATCTTTGCGGTCATATTATAATTAATCAACTGTATTGCACTAATTTCCATAATAAAACGATCAATTTAAGACTCCAACACCGATATTATCTAATTGGATATATTAATTATTCATCGCTATCACTGACTTCTCTTAAAATTTGTAGTGGCCTGACTACCATATATCAAGTAGAACCACCATAAACTTTTTTTCTCACAAGGCTCATGATGAAATGCCATATGAGCGCGCTATATACGAGCTAATCTTCTTTAACAGATTTACAAACATTCATCTTCAACTGTTAAAATTTAGGAAAATCGTACTTTTAAAGAGTTCTAAGTTCTCAATTTGTAATGTGATAATTTACAGAACAAAGCCTAATATTATGATAGTTAATTTTGTTTCTTATCTGAGTATATTGACTTTAACAAGTGGTTTTTCGTCAACACAGAACTAATCTGAGAAATATTTGAGAGTATATTGCACATGACACAAATATTCGAAATTTCACCTAAATAACCTGCGTTATATCTATATACACCTAAAACCATTTAATAACTTCCTCTTTTCTGAGCTCTTCTTGCAAATTGGCATCTTATCATGAAACTATCATTATTTTTTTCAAATGCTTGAATAGAAATGTTAATAGACTCATTATTAATCATTACATACAAAAGATATATATACAAATATGTTTAGATGTTGAAATTTAGGATAAATCGTACTTTTAAGAGTTCTAAATTTGTAATGTGAAAATTTAAGCAAAAGCGTAATTTTAGAGGTTATTAATTTTTTTATTAAAACAGGTTTTCACAACTAATGAAATATTTGGTATATAAAAACAATATGAAATTTCATTAAAAAAGACGTCAACTTTTAAGTATATATCATCTCACCACACTGGGCTGATAAAAGAGTCCGCTCGCTCTGTTCCATTGCTTTTTCGCAAATACTCGTTCCGGCACCTCATGCTCTAGTCAACAATTATTTCCTCAATCTCATATATTCTCCGCGAACAGTATTAAAACTCAATTTTTAAGATATTTTACCAAAAATAATTCCAAATGTTAAAATTTCAGCGAAACTCGTACATTAATAGTACGTTCTAAATTTGTACACACTGATGGAAAAATCCTACAGAAAACGCAGTAGTAATTTTAGAATGTTTAAACTTTCTATATATTTTCTCTAAGAGAGAATCAGTGGTTTTCACAACTATTGCAATATTTGGTATATAAAAACAAATCTTAGTTGAAATCTTTCCATATAATACAACGTAATTTAAGATAGCTATAATACCGTATTAGTTAATTTAGACATTGCTTTCTCTCGTCTCTTCCTAGTGCTTGTTTTGTGAGGAAATTTGCAATTCTTTCAATCTTATATCACCGCACTTATACTATTTGTTTTCAAATAGCTGACAAATACTACGGTCATAAAAAAGCCCAATTCTAAAGTATTACCAAATGTATTTTAATAATTGTTTAAACATCTCTAGGAACAAATCCTCCGCGTACCTTGTTAGCGTATGAAACTAGTATTCTTAGTAATGTGAAAAATTTTTAGGAAAGACGTAATTTTAGAAAGCTACAATTTTTCGTTTATAAACATCCCTGGGGAATTTTCTCGCTATTTGTTTAGTATTTTAATTCCCCGGTTTTCAAACATAACCCTAATTGAAACATAAAAATATTTGGAAGATATTGCAACAAATTTTGAACTATTGTTCACTTTAAACATGTCAATTTGACCCTAAACTATTTTAACATTCACTTTGTATTTCTGCAACATTTGGGAGTTGTCCGTCAAGCACTATATCATATTTATCTATTCATGTTTCAAATAGTGTTTCTTTCATCCTCTGAAAATCTTACAAATTTTTATTCATACTTTTTTTTCCACTTTGTTGAGCGTTTGCAAAAAATCGTATTTTTAAGAGTTCTACATATTTGTAATGTTATAATTTAAGCAAAAGCGTAACTTTAATTTGAAGTTAAATTTTTTATTAAAACAGGTTTCACAACTAATGAAATTTGGTACATAAAAACAAATTTTGCATTTCAATTAACAAAACATAATTTACAGACACCTAAAACTATTAAAAATTCAACTTTTTCTGCTTTTTGAAATTGGCATTTCAATGAAACACATTTATTTTTCAAAATGCTGAAAATAACGTTAAAAACTCAATTTAAAGAATTTACCAAATAAATTTCAAATGCTGAAATTTAGGAAAAATCGTACTTTTAAGAGTTCTAAATTTGTAATGTGAAAATTTAAGAAAAAGCGTATTTTAGAATTCAAAACTTTTTATTAAAAA